>OU383781.1:43591562-43766562 GCA_910950805.1 Acrocephalus scirpaceus scirpaceus
CAGAGATAGCAAAATTAGGAGCTAATTGGTGCACTGGGGATTGACTGTTGGGCCCCTTTGGCTGCTAGGATGAGAAAGAGAGAAAGAAAGGGAGAGAGCAGGAGTCATCCTCCAGCCAACGCCTCTGTAAAGGTTGGGATTCCTGAGGCCGCTGCTGTCTAGTGCTGTCAAGGTCAGCAGGTTCAGGTTCACTGAACGGTCAGGATGGTTTGAATTACTGGCACTGCCTGCCGATTCCTCCGCTGATCATGATCCGTCTTCCAGCACCAGCTGCAGGATGATGCTCCCCAGCCATGTGCTGTGCACGGTGTGGGGCACAGGGAATGTCAGAGAGGCAGATGGTCTTGTTAAAAGGATAAGTTTTTAGGAAGATTTAAGGACCCAAGACAATGCTGAAGAAGGGCATGTGCTCCAACCACTGAGTATGTGGAGACCAGGTTTCTAGAAATAGCCGTTCTGATCCATCTTTCTTTTACCTGGATAACTGCACATTAGTATGTGCAAGTCTTTATGTAAGCAACACTGCTTGGACATTTTCTCCCCAAACACATGTAGCTGTGTGACCAGGCTAGAAGGCAGGGTAGCCAGCATGTTCCTACAAGGCTGTCTGCAGAGAGCACCAGAAGGTGCTCAGGAAGCTGCCAGTGTGCCCCGCAGCAGGTGGGCTTGGAGCCACTGAAGAGACCTTGCCAGAGCAGGTGGGGAGAAGCCGCGTGTGCAGAGGTATGAGTTTTCACAGCCAGGCTGCCAGTGGCACAGATGTGTGCCTGGGGTGGCACCATTGGGTGGCTGAGTGCCTACGTGCGTTGTGTGTATGTGTCTATATTGTACATGTGCTGTCCAAGCAGCCACAGCAGTGATAGCAGGAGTAGGTACGTGAGAAAGACTGTGGCAGAAAAGAGAAACAAGAGGGATTTAGAAGTCAACAGGGCTCTGTGGAAGTAGTGTCTAGTGTTTGTCTTAGACAAGAACATCTGCACAGGCATCCTTTACTTGCTTTTAGTGGAGTTGCACTACAGAGAAATCTGGCCCTCTCAATCTGTAAGCTGAAGTGCTTACTCTTGCTCCTTATTCTGAGCTCCGTTGCGTATCTCTGTGAGTCAGTCAGCTCCTGGTGCAGTCTCTCCTGTGCTATAGCTATGGATACACAGCTTTTATACTCACACCTCTGTCTGCTTGCCACACACATTTCTACACCTGTTGAAAACTCTGTGTAGGGCTGAGAATGGAAGGGACTGCCCATACCTGCTGCCCATACACAAGGCCTCTTGCACAGCACCCTCAGTCCTCACCAAGACATGGAAGATATCAAGGTTAATGTCTTGCAATCTGCTCCATAGAAGGGAAGCCCCCATCCCCCCTAAGCTTAGCACAGGTATTCTAACAAGCTCTGTGTGTAGCCTGCACTAGGAAGTACATTGTGCCTACTGTCACTTCTCTTCAATTCCTCTCCCAGTTCCCTCTTCCACTGCAGAGCAAGGGGCTATGGCAAGAAGGGTCAGAAACAGTGCCCAGTATCATGCTGGTTTACATTAATGAGATACACATAGTGTAATCCAGCAATGGAATCAGCTCTACAAAAGGAAGTAATAGCAGGCTGCCATGAACAGAGCAGCTCAGGTAATTGGTTTATCTATCTAGAAGCAGTAGTAGCAATCTCTGCACCGACAGAGTAGCAGTAAAGTCTCTTCCTTAAGGCTATTTCCTTTGTCTTTTCAATTGCTTGCACATCCATGTGAGATAGAGAGAGAGAGAGAGAGGAAGAGAGAAAGAGCTAGAGAGAGAGAGAGGGAGAAATGTTAATTTGTGAATTAATGGCTTTTCTCTGCGGAATTGTAAATTCAAATGTCACCTCACAGGGTGACACTACGCTGGGCTGCTGAGGAAGCAATGATAAGATCCCCCCCAGCCCCATGCCGACATATACCCATGCCCCTCCCCTCCCTGAAAGATAGCTACGAAGTGGAACATGCTACTTTTAATTTGCAGTAACACCACAGCAGAGAGATGCAAGAATGACTGCTTTCCAACCCTCCCTTCCACAACAAGCTGGGCCACATCTTTCCCTTTCTACCTCTACCTCCTTCCACCCCCTCTTCAACCCCTCCCATTTTAAACTGTGTCCAAGACAACACATTATCTCAACTCCCCCCACCCTGAACTAATCAAAGGATGAGCTAAGGGAGGGCTCTTTAGAATGGATGCCTCTGCAACCCTCTCCTCTCCTGCAATAATCAGGTGAATTAATGACCCTGAAGTTAAAGTGAGCGCTGATACTCAGGCGTTGTGCAGCGTAGGGGAGAAAGCCTTCATTGTTTTCGAGCAGGAGGCGGGCAGCAGCTAGGGAGATTCATGGATGGAGATTGAATATGCAATTTTCTTTCACCTTGCCAAGAGCTGCCCCTGGGCTGTGCCTGGCCTAAATTTTTTTTTTCCTCTTGCCATCTCTGCCTTATCCAGCCCTCCCACCTCCCTTCCATTCTTTCCAGAAAATTACCTTCAAAATTGATTTCCACTTTTACAAACAAATATAATGGGAACATGAGGGGGGAAAAAAATCTTGGGCTGTGATGAATTAGGGCTGTCAGGTGCTTCCAAGTCTCCTTTGTTTTTGTTTTACTGCCTGTTAGGTTCTTTGTTTTTCCAGCAACTGGGAATAATGCCCCTGCCCACACAGTCCCCATGGTCCATGGCTACCTTCATAGGATATGGCCACCTCCTGATGTCATCACTGTGTTATCCCTGCTCTCCATCACTTGAGCAAACAACCACTGCTAACAGACTGTCCTAGCCCTTCACACCAGGACACAACTGATCCTGTGGAGACACTGCATGTCCCACACTGCTGGTGACCTGGGTCCTACAGCCCAGGTACTGCTCTGTTGATTTGCCCCTGATCTTCTTCACTCTCCTCCTCCTGTTTTCCCTTGCCTTATTCAGCTGATGGACAGATTCCAGCTTTCCCTGTTCTGACAGATCAACCTGGATCATTGGCATGTCATTGTGACCCATGTTTTGTCTCAGTGCCATGTCACCTTGATTCCACAGTAGTATTGCCCTTATGACTCATTGCCATGTCAATTGACCCCAAACCAGTATCATCTCTCACTGTCATGGCATCCTCATCCACTGTTATACCAACAACCCTCTAAAATACCATTTGTCTGCACATTGCCAGCTATTTCTGATTCCTTTTGCAGTTGATTCTGTCATTCACTGCGCATTAACCCGAGATCCTCATGGATTCAGACACCATGCTCCCTCTGACTCCCATACTCCTTACATCCATGAAAACATAAACCAGTCACCTCCATGATTGCAGGCAGACCCAATGTAAAACTCATCTAAAGTGAACAAGAAGATCCAGAGAAGCAGGCATCTAGCAAAACTGGGGAGCAGCCTTTGCACAGGTAAAATCATGTAGGAGGCAGAGATGCTGGGAAGAGTTGTAGCTGCCTGACTCCTGTTGACACATTAGCTGCTACAACCCTTCCCAAGAATGAGTCAAAAAGTGGAAAAATATCTAAGCACAAAATAAACACCCATAATAAACAGTCAGAAAAGCACACACTCATGGTACTCACACAAATAAATGTAAAGAAAAGCTCTATACATAAGTAGCACCCACAAAACATAGCAAATTAATATTAAAGACACAAGAATGCAAACTGGGACACACAGAGGTACTAATGCAGGAGCATGTCAATTAAATGTGATTTCTGAATAAACAAATAACTTACAAAATTATATGTACACTAACTAAATGAAAACCTGTAACTCAAAGTAGTTTCCTTAAATTAACATGTACAGAATCAAATAATGTAAACAAATACAAAAAATTACATAAATAAACAGCCTTTATACAGGAAAGAACAACCAATATTTGTATATATAAATATATTTATAACACACAAATACATAACCTCAATGCAAATACACATCTGTACAAACTATATACAGAAGTGCACAGCACTAGCAGGCTACATATTCATATCCAGCAACCACAAAGATACAGTGATTCTCCAAGTATGTAACAACACATACACTCAGAATATACATACAAATACACAACTTTCACATATATGCTCAAAATGTGAATACAAATACCTCACATTCATAGAAATACATAGCACTAATACTGAGCCATACATGCCCAGACATCCATATGATCCACAGTATGCATCCTCCTACTAGGCAATATTGTACACAGTTTAACATACACATTTTCCAGGTCTCCATAGGCATGCACAAAAATACGGGTCCAACCTGCCACTCACCCCAGTACATAAGCACAGATAAGTAGAAACCAGCGATCCTAACACAGAAATACAAGAAAAACAAACAAGCGTGCATTCCTAGAGACACAAATACACAATCAGAGATGCACACAAATACAACTGAAGCCAGACCAGCTTGTCTTCAGAGAATACAAACCCCTGCCAAACTAAGCAGCACTACAAGCTTTAGAAGCAGGGCATTCTGTCCAAACTGCTTTCTGTGATGTAAGCTGTTAACTCTCCCTTACCTGACTTCCTCCTGAGCAATGCATACTCCCCAAACTCCCAGCGTGTGTGCAGACACACTCACACAAACACAAGTATCCTGTTCCTCCTGCTTACAGACTGACCTCCAGACTCCTGGTGCAGCAGCCCACATTTCTGCCAGTGCTGTGCTGCTTATTCATTGTCTTCTGCTTCATCCAGTTTCCCCCTCCTCTCTTTTCCCATACATACTCTCCCTTTTCTGACATCCTCCTGCAGTTTATTTAGAGAGGTGCAGGGTGAGTAGCAGGTGCTTTTCTTATGTCCTTCCAGGGGTCTCACTAGCTAAAGACCTTCAGGAGGGAGAAGTGGGTGATTACCTAGAATAAACTCCCTCTTCAATTTATATTTTCATCTAGAATGGCAGTGAGTGTTATCTAGACTTGTGTATATAAACACAGTGAGCCTCGTCCCCTGTGACTGCTCCTGTTTGCAGAGATACACCATTGCTGCAAGCTGCCAGGCACTGGAAACTCAGCTGTGCTGCATAAAATAACACAGTCCCAGGGAAAGTAGGAGAAAGACATTGTGAGGGTGTGAAAAACTCCAGAATCTGCTCAGCCCATCTGCAAAGTCATAAACTGCTGTGTGTATGCCCCACAACTCTGTGTGATGGTAGGAACATGGGGTTAGCACCTGAGGCAATATAACTGCATGTGTCTCTAGTGTCATTAAGACTATTGCTGACCTGCAATAAAGCAGTCATATAGAATAACACAAACAAGTCAGCTATGGTGGCAAAAAATCACACTGTGAAACAATGCAGGCTTGCCACAGACAGTAATGCTGTTCCATCACCTGCAGGGGTCCAAACACACCCTGTTGTCTTCAACAATTATTAGGGTTTGAGGAGAACAGAAATATACCTAATATGCTCAGAGATTAGCATACATCAGGACATGACACAGTCAAGTGGAATGACTCACTCATATTCTTTGCAAACATATGTAGGCAGCATAGAAAAATGCATGAATGCATTTCCCCACAGGACAGTTCCAGGCTAGACCTCTGCTCTGGTACAACTCCAGCACAAGCAAAGCATCACCACAGTGCAGATGACAGCATAAGCACACTGTATGTTCTGAAACGACCCCAGTATGCTGTGGAACACCAATATCATACTTAATGAAAACACACCATTCTGAACGTGGTGCTGCAGTCACATACCCGTACTGACTTCACTGTCATGGCCAGTCTGTTTTCAACCAACACTTTACATCAGCTGCAGTAACAACTCTATGAATTGCAGTGACAGCACAGTAGAAACTGCACCAGTGAACCAACAATTACCATGTTGAAACAACCTTACTGCATGCCATAATGCAAATGTACCACAAGAAACAATTCACGGCTGCTTCTGTGAAGAGTGTAATGGCCTTGAGGGTAATGGGGCAGCAGAGCAAGTAGTGATACAGTTAATCTCATCATTACTGTCACAAACCCACAACCTATAGTGGTAGTTACAACAACAGGATAACCACAACCAAACTGCCTGCAAGCACATACTGTGTGCCGCTGACAATGACACAGTCATCTGAAATGTCATTGAGACATTCTGAGAGCTACATCTCTCAAATTATATTATCCCTGCCACTCTGAACAACACAAATGGGATCATACTTGCAGTGGCATACTCAGCTGCTGTATATCTGCTCAAAAACTTAGACACATTACACACTTCCCCGCTCTGTGCTACTTTCCAGTTGGAGAAAATTTGAACTCAAGTCTTTAAAACAGTCCTGGGGCAATATTTTAAAAAACAGCTTTCAGTAGTGGGACTGTCACAGATATCCCTGCCTCACACTCCACCTGAAGGAGGCATTTGTAATTTCCCAACACAAAGATGAGATCATGGCAAGGTAGGAAAAGTCTCAGACTAAACACTCTCAAGACCCTGCTCTGCATTCGGAGTCCTCCCATTTGGAGCAAGGAAAGAGAAAATCACTTGTAACAAAAGCACTGATTTTCAGTAGAGGGTGTTGTGGCAATAACAGTCAGAAAATTATATGAACAGCACCAAAGAGAAGGGCAGTGATGCTACCTATCCTATAGCTATAGGATTAACAGTGCAGATGCTCCTACAGATAGTGGGCAGCACCCTGTTTGGCGTAGCTCAATCCCATTTGAAGAGTATGGTGAACCTTCTACACTGATACAGCTAACACTTCTTGGAAAACACCGCTAGATCTGTAGAAATCTTGGTGACTCTTCACTGTCCCCCTGCACTGACACAGCCCTGAATTACTAGGCATCCATGTAACTCACTCTTATCATCAAAATGTCAAGTGAAGAAAGGGAAGGAGAGACTTCTGCCTTTTCAGGTTTGCTCCCCCATCTGTGCTGGGGATTCCTTTACTGCAAACAGTCTGAGTATTATTGCCATTTACAGTAGCAATCACTTTGTCCCCTCCTCTCCCACAAACCTAGTGCTGATATTAGCACTGATTACCCTAACAAGCCTTTGGGTTTTATTACTACTGATACTAATAATACTAGACACATTACGTCTGCTCCCACCAATAACAGGCTGCAGATATGATCCCTGCTAATGCCAGTAATACTGGGGGATATTATCTCTACCATTGTCAGCACTGCAGATATTATTGCCAGTAATGCTGTCAAATACTACAGATACTGTCAAGGACCAAGATTAATAATGCTGAGAATGTTACAGCACCAACCTCACTGGAAGATGAATCCCAAATGAGAATTTGGGTTTAGACAGAAAGTCTGTTTGCAGCCTATTATGGAAAGAAAGGGCCGTGTCTCATAAGAATGGTTTTTTAAAAATCGCCAAAGTTTCACCCAGCTGAAGATGCTGTGGTATGCTGGCAGCAGCTTAATATATTCTTTTCATGTTATCTAATTATCTATGTCTGTCTGTCTATCTATCTATCTATCTATCTATGTTTCGCTTTCTCTGCATTTCTCCTTTTTTCTCCTTGTACAGTGCTTAAGACTACAATATGAGTGATGCTAAGTTTTTGTTATTGCCTCTGGGTCACCCTAGTTCTCATTCTTTTAGCTGTCAATTAAGGGGTTATGGAACAGCAGAAATAGTTGCATATTTTTCCCCTTTGTCTTTCTGGACATTATATTGCTGCTTCTTAGTGTGGCAATGACTCTGCTGAGCATAGCTGGCCTGCCATCACAGAGTACTACAACACTCAAGCCATAAAGAGCCAGGAATTCATGTTTTCTGACGCAACTTGATAGTGTAAGACCCTCACTGGTTTTGAGAAAATCATTACATGCTGCAGGGTCACCTCTCCCTCTGGAAGATGGTGGGTGTAAGTGATGGTGGGTGGAAGGTCAGAGGGAAGTTACAGCTCCACTGGAAATGCCCACAGGCCACATGAAATGACACACACTGGGCTACACAAAAGGTGAACTTTTTTAGTCAAATTATTTTCAAAATCGCAGGAGACTATCTATCACAGAAATCAGAAGTTTTTCAATCACTAGTTAGAAACTGAAACAAAAGGGTAATGTGGTCTTAACAAGGCAAATCCTGACCATTCATTCTTGACATTCACCTAAGGAAGACATACTGTGTTTTGAGGAAAGACTTGTGGCCAAACAGTTCCTTGTTGTACCTAGTAGACACTCAGAGCTACTTCCCAGCTAGCTCTCTCTCAGTGTCATACATTTCCCAGGCCACCTTTCCACTTACAACCGGTTTATTTGGTAGGTTGGGATTCCCACTCTTCCCTCTAACTCCCTGTGAGGGACACACCTGGCTGTCAGCGTCCATCTCTGAGCCCACCTCATGTATCCGTCTGGCTCCCTCTGTCCAACTCGGGAGTTCTGCTACATCATCTTGACACATAATTATCTCTCCTCTTCTTAATCATCTGTGCTACTGTCTAATGTAGGCACCAGCTGCAGCAAGAAGGACCTGGGGGAGGGGGTTGTGCTCACATAGAAGCTTCTGTGTCTTTCTCCCACCCTGTTCCCACCAGCCATCACAGAGTTTACTAACAAGGTTTTCAGAACTAGTGATTCAGGAATAGCTTGGTACTTCCCCTTTCTGTTGAACTGCATTCCTCACAGAGGAATCCTTGCAGCAGAGCTGGTCCAACAGAGCGGAAAGAAAGAGAGAGCAGTGCTGCTTCTTCTGCCTCCTTTAGGGAAGAACCACTCCCTAAATGCTTGGAAAGTAGATGTGCAAAGCTCACAAAGGCTTTTCAATGAGAGAATAAAACCTGAAGTTAAGAAAGGAACTGCAACAAAGTGTTCAGAAGCTCTGGGAAATACTGAGATGGTGTATGCATCCAGCATGAACATGAAAGAAATACTCACATTGTACTTCTCAACAAACTTCCTACATCCCATCTCAACTAGAAACAATCAGCATGTTCAGAGCTACAGAGGACACTGTCCAGGAATGAGTGCAGGTCACTGGGTTTGCAAAACTTCCCCTTGGACCCTTCTAACCTTTGGACCCAGCCCTGCAAAGGGACAATTTTTCAGCATTTCTGAAGGCCAGTGTGAGCCCAGATAACTCAACTCGTGGTTAGAGATGTTCAGCAGTTAGCTGGGGGTCCCATGTGAGCTTTCTCTGTGTCTGGAGCACAACCTGTCCCTGCAGCAGATATCTGGGATGGCAGGATTAAGGCATCTAAGGCAGTGGCAACCATGTCATGTAACTGCCACCTAAAACTCTGAGAGCTAAAGACAAGCAACATCTGCAGGATTGTCTGGTTGGTACCTTTTTGATTCCTAGTGGGATATGTGGGCACTTGGCCAAAAGCAAGGAGTTGCATAGTGTCACTTGCCTAAATCAAACTGCAATGAATTAAGGACAGACACAAAGAATAGTTCTTACTGTTAATATATCATTGTGAAGTGTCATGCTCTTAGATGGCTGCTCTGTTGTTTCTGTGTTTAATTGCACTGTCCCAAAGAAAGCTCAAATTCTGAGACTGGAAGTGTCTGTGTGGCTGCATCTAAAGTGGGATGATCTTTCCACGTATAGCCTGAATAGTAGCTAAAGCCAGACTGAAGAGCTTCATTTCTAGTGAGATGTGGAGTCACCATGTTGAGAGCTGGTGATCACCATGTTGGACTGTATGAGAACAGGGATTCACAAAATCCCCAAATAACTGCCAGGAGATCTGCGCAACCATTAGAGAGCTGTGTCATTGAGATTGAAATGTCACTATTTCCTGTATATGTAATGATGGCAAATGCTGGAAAGGTTTGCAATACTTGTCTCTTTTTCTTGACATTTTTTGACTTTGAGGCATTGACTCAGCCCTTCCATTGCTACACTTCTCTCTTAGCTGGGCCCTACTGCCATCTAGCTGGGAAATGGATCTTCCTCTGGGGCCCGATCCAATTTCCAATGACATCAGCAAAAATCTTCCCATTTGCTTTAACAGAAGCTTGATTGGGTCCTTGCATCTAGTTTTACTTTGTATTAGGGAGAAAGGGAACATGATGACTACCTTTTATTCTTAGGATTACTGTGTTTGTTTGGATCAAAAACTTACAGATATGTAAGAACCAGAACCAACGCTGAGAAAATTACTAGCAAAACTTCAAAATACAGCATCTGTCTCAGGAGATCTTTCTCTTCTCACCACATATCACAGAGAACTCTCATGTTCTCTTGCACTACACAGCCTTGGGATTACAGCACACACAGCACACTGAGCCACCTGTCCTAAGAGGTCTTTCCATGCAACTAGCAACACAATATACTGAAGAGAGGTGAACTCAACAAACTGGTCAGCCAGTATTCTTTAAAAAGTTCACCTCCTGGCCTCCAATTTTAGAACAAATCAAATTAAAAGAGACAGATTTAAGGAAAAGTGTTTGAAAGCCACCATAAGAGCACCAAGACCTTACCTACCTCTCCTGACTCAGTCTATTTAGATCTGAGACTCCAGCTTTTGATTGATTTCAGGATTTTTGCCCTGAATACTTCACAGCAAGTAGGAAGCGAAAGGAGGTAGCTTAATTCTATTTCCTTACAGCCTTAGTGAAAGGCTTAAAAACAACCTTAGGATCACAATACTCAGAAGACCTCCTGTTCTGCTTTCAGACTGTTGTAAGCATGACAGTTCTCCTGTGGTAGATGCTACTCATTGAAAACTGGGCCCTTGTGATCACCCGCTAATGTAGCTCATGGCACGTCACAGGGCAGGAGCTCGTTTGCAAGGGGAATGAAAGACAACTCCTACATTGCTTCTCCAAGATGGCATTTTGTTTGAAATCAAGTGAGTCAGGGAAACTGTGTTTACCCACAGTTCAAAGTCCGGACACCTGCTGACACCTAGGGAGTTCAGTTCCAGCCGTTTCCAGCAGTGAATGAACTTGGGATCAGCTCCAGCAATGGAGACAGCTCTCTGCCTGCTGAGCAGATGTCTGGAGATGCAGCCTGTCATGAAAGGGCCTCGGAAGAAGAGCATTCCAAGCCAGCAGGGCAGTGGCAGGGAACTGGTCTCTGTCGCTAAAACTGATCTAGCCCCTGGAGCAGCTGCAAACCTTGGCCTGAAATTGGAGCCTGCACATGGGGACAAAGAATATAAAAGGGAGGATGAGCTTCTCCCCTCCCCCTACCTTCATCACGTTTCCTCTTCTCGCCATTCGACCGAGGAATCCCCAGGATCCCGTTAATGGAGTAAGAGCCCACTGGATCATTGGAGGCACTGGAGACAGGAGGGGATGCTGTGCTGGGCACTGGATGAAAGGAAAAGGGAAAAAGGGCCATCAGGAGAGCAGCACAGCACTCAGGGATCCCCAGCTGAAAGCTATGCATGCCACCAGTCTAATAGGAAAGCCTGGGCGCTAAGCAGAGTCCCTCATGCTGAAGGACGTACTCTACTGTATCCCAGCAAGGCTGCATCCCAGCTTTGCTTGTCCACTTCTATACTGTACAGCCTTCCAGTACAGGGCCATTGATAGCAAGTGTATTCCATCAAGAAGCTAAACGTTGTTACATTCCAGTTCAGAGCAGGTGTTCAAGGTAATCGAGTGAAGTGCTGCATAGGCCACATTCTCTGCATCCATATTTTACTAGATCATTTCCTCTCAGTATTTTTTCACCAGGAGTGCACATGTTCTGTCTTAGGCAGACTAGCCTCTTATATGCCCACCCTAAACACTTAGTGAAAAACTACCTTCTTAGCACAGGTTAGAAGCACTTCAGTGCTGCACTAATAAATTCAGTTCCCTACTGGAGTGACTGGTTGGTGATACATGCTACCACTCAGATTAATGAAAATCTAGTGCCTTCCTTTTGTACTGACCAATATCAATAGACAGAATGCTCTGGCCACTTGGCTGTCCAAGATTGCTCATTAATTTCCAAAATATCAAAAGTGACAAGTTATCCAGATTAGAAATGATCCCTTCATGATAGTCAAGCCTTTAGAAAGTAGAACAGGTAGACCTATACATCCAGCAGGCATACCTACTGTGTCCCAGTGTGTCCCAGTAATGGAGTGAATATCCCAGTTCTCTTACAGGCCGCTATTCAGCTTGTAAAGCACTGACCAGAAGCAATCAATACATCCAACTCAAGCCTTTCAGGGTGGAGAAGAACCTTTCAACACTCTCTAATGAAGACCCACACTTCCTAGTACATCCCAGAGCAATGAGAGACTCCACTAGAAGCACTCACAACCAATATCCCAGCTCAGCCATTGCATGCCCTAGGCATTGCACTACTGTTCCAAGAAGGAATATCTGCCAGCTCCATCTGTTGTGATCAGTGATTGCCAGTCCAGTGAGCAAGTCCATATTAAAAGGGCATCCAGAAATGGTCTTCCATATTGGCCCATTGTACTCCTGAATACAGTTTGTGTACAGGATTATATCTACCAGCTCTGTCCCATGTGGATGAGCATTTTCTGGTAAATCCTTGAGTAGCAGCAGATTCTCAATAACCAACAGAATCTAAGAAAGTCTTAGGCCATAAATAAGCCACTGTATTTCACAGTATCTCAGAATACTGCTCTAGTTTGTCACTAAAGCTATGCTGGCAAGAGCAGACATATCTACCACACAGCCCACAGATTAAAAAGTACCTCATTGCACATCTAACACACCTTTAAACAGACTAGGAGCATTTGGTCACTGTATTACAGCCTCCATCTTCTGTTCACCTCAACAAACCAGCAAAACAACTCCCCCAGAAAAAAACCCAAACCAACGAACAAGCATTTTCTCAGTGAAGTACACCCATGGGATACCTGACTGCAGGGCTAGAACAATGAAGAACTTAGTTGTGAGGCAGCTGGAATACCTTATCCATCTTTGCGTATTACTAGCACTAAGAAATGGACCAGTTCCAGCAAAGAGAGAGAAGTAAAATTGGTAAGGGGAGAAAAAGAGAGTCAGAGTAAGGACAAGAGAAAAGGTGAAGACTGACGCTTAGACAGGACAGCAGTAAATACTTCTCTGTGGGGAGATGAAGGAGAGAGTGTGAACGTGAAATGGACGTTAAGGAAGAATCACTTGGGCAGACCCCTATTTTGGGCTAGTTTCTGTGTGATTCACTTCTCTGCAATGCAACAGGGGAGACAAAGAATAGAAAACAATGATTTCTGTGAAGGCTTCTTTCCCCCCACCCCCTCCTCCCTTTTGCTGTGCTTAGCATCTGCTTGTCAGACTTTGTTCCCTCAACTAAGCTTCATCCCCATTTCCACTTGACCTGTCACCACCCCTCATGTTGGTCTACTTACCAATAGTATGTCCTGGTGCAGTCACACCTGTCCCACTCCCATCTGGTGTTGGGTGGAAAGGTTGCTGAACTTTGGTTCTGATGATCCTGGAAAAGAGTGAAACATTCAGAACTCAAGTGCACCTTCTCTGTGCCTTTGCAGACCCACAGTCCCAGTTATCAGAACCTGAAGGTTTGATCTGAGCCCTCGGTGCAGCAGAGTGGCTTCATTTGCCTTGTGGTCCTGGTTCTACTGCTTTAATTGTCCAGCTCTCAGAGAATCATCCAGTTTCTGCTCTGTCGTCTTTATCCCAAACTTGGGTGTTCACTGCATAAGGATGGTGTTCAGTGAGCAAGCTAGGATCTTCTGCATGTTAACAGCTGCATTGTCATTTCTGGTCTGATCTGTGAGCATGATCACAATGCAGCCTTTGCAGCTAATAGAGACATTGCTGAATTTACAAATGGTGTAGCTTAAATTTTGTTGTCTACCTGAAAAATACCCTTCTGATTGACTAAATGCTTTGTACTGTGGAAGGCTTGCCCAAAGCCCTTGCCCTTCATATATGAGGTGAAAGCATCTGTAGGGAGTGGTGGTAGGATATAGATCACCAGGAAAAAAAGGTCCATCAAACAGGGCAAAAATTGGCGTTTGTCAGGTGGTGAATGAACACAGCATGGAAAGTCAAAAAGACATCACAAAGCTTATAATGTAGCTCAGAATGACAATAAACTGAACTGTAATTGTCAGTGCTCCGTTTCTTGTTACATGAAATCTTTCACCTCTAGGTCACTGGTTTAAATCCAGCTGAGCTCAGTGGTGAAAGAAAATCACTAGTACCTAGTACCTGACTGGCAAGGTCCCTGACTACTGGCAGATATTGGGTATCTGTGAGTTGGGAACAGCTGTTCCCCAAGGAACTCAGTAAATAAGCCATGACCTGTGAAGGCCATGGCAACCAACTTTCTTTCTGAGATTAGAACAAGCCTCTCCTCTCTTCAGCCAGTTAGGGTGTAGGCTGCAGATTCTCTTCAGCCTGAGCTTTTGGTACTCTTAGCCCCACATTATATTAGCTTTATTTTCTACCCAAAAATCTCTCCAGAAAGTGAAAGCAAATAGAAGATTCTTCCTGCCCACTTGAGAGCTTCCCTTAAAAATTTCTTCTAAAGAATAAGTTGGCAAAACTTCAAAAGCAAATGTGTGGCTAGTGGGTGGTATGGCATAGATAGAGATAGGCAGAGACATTGTGAGGGCAATTTTTTAAAACCACAGTCTTCTTAGGAAAAGAAGGAGAACATCTCACCTCAGCATGTTAGGAAACTCTGCTACATGCTTGATAAAGCCTGACCAGTAGCTGGAGTGCCTGGGACATAGCTGGAGACAGAGAATGTCAAGGTTCTAGCTGAGGATGGAGATCCAGATCCTCACTCCATACAGATCAGTGGTACCAGGTGCCCTAATCTATATTTGCTGAGAACCTATACAAAAAGTGTCTGAAGGCCTCAGGGCCAGATTCTGAGGTCATACAATTCACACTAGGTGAAAAGCTGATCTGAAAAGTGTGCTACAGCAAATTATATAACTTTTTTTTTCTTCTTTTCTGTTTTTTTCTTTTTTCCCCTCTTGTCTCATATTCCCCCTAAAGCCCCCTGAAGTGCCACTCTGGTTGTGTGAGTTTATTGATTTCCCCCAGCCCAGAGAAACAGAAAAAGGGGATGGGGTGCAGGCAAAGGGATGGAAATAGAAAGCTATAAATTATTTGTGACAGGAAAGCAATAGTGCCAGAGTGCTGAGCACAAGTCCCGTGTCACTATTAGATTCCTTTTAGCCTGATGACACTGTAAAAGAGGTTAAGTGTCTGATGGAATCGTACACCTTGGGGGCAGGGGCAGTCCAGGAGCAGAACAAGCCACAGAGAGCGGGTATATCAATTCTCCACGCCAATAATATTCCCCTCATTGATCGCAACACAAAGTTCAAAAATCTCATTATAGCTAGGCAGTCCTGGAACTTTTTTAAAATCAATAGAGTGATATAATATATGTATACTTTGTATAAATGTTTCTATCCATCCATCTATCCGTCTATCCAAAATCTGCCTGAGGGTGTCTAAGTTAACCTACACATTATACTGTGTTATGTTCTATTGTAGTGTAGCATAGTGAATGGATTAGAAGATTTCCCCTGCAGCCTTAGATGACATATTATAAAACGTCCTGTTAGCACTGAGGTGACATCAGATGGTTCCATTCATACTGAGATATGACATCAGATTTACCATTTGTACTGGGAGATGGCACCAGACAGCTCAGCTTCTACTGAGGGGAACCATAAGATGAGTCCAATTATACTGAGATGGCAGATCAGGCTGTGCTGAATCATGCTGCATGAAAATTGCAAAGTTTCAAAAACCCATTTAGAGTAAAAACAGCCTGTGAAACGCTGCAGGTATAAAATGCCTGTCCATAATATTCCAAAACCCAGGCAGGGGAAGAGGAAGGTTCAATTTCCTACCCCATTCAGTTTGAAGTTTCTTGGCTGAGAACACCAGTTAGTGCCAGTTGTGACTGTGTTTACTGAGATGTGTCCATTAGGAACTGGAATGAGACTCACCAGCTCATTGCACCAAGTAGCTGTCAGCTGGTAATGATTTTCGGTCACTACCAAGCAGGGCCAGATTTCTGCTAGTGACCCAGAGGTGAAAGGCTCTGTTCAAAAACATTCCCCTCCCAAGAATGAAACTGGTTTTATGTCAAAAGAAAGTGTCCGGAAACTGTGAGTAGAGGGGAGCAGTTCTGGTTGTGCAGCCTCCAGCGGCTTCGGTCAAATAATTTTTGGCATCAAATGCACGGTGAACCTAATGAGGTATCTGGTAAAACATGTTATCTATGGCTAAAAGAAGAGGCAGGTCTTGAAAATACTCTCCCCAGCAGTGTTGCTTTGCCCTAAAGTCATGACTGAAATCCAGTGTTTTAAGAAAAGAGGGGAAATTTCAGGATCCTAATGCTCAGTACAGAACATGGCAGTGCATCCACCTGGGTCAATTCACTTAGGGACAGTGATAAACAGCAGAATAGCTAAGCAGCACTGCTACTGCTTTGAAAGGCTTCAAGTGAGTCTGTCCTACACAAGACCACCTAATGAAACAGCAGATGAAAGATGAACAGAGCTGACCTGGCCCCGTAGCAACAAATGCAGCATAATAATACTGTCTTTAAACTTCAGTGTTGCTGAAAGCTTCTCACCCTTACTGGGGATTGAAGCACGCACTAAGCCAGCTCTGCTGCCTGAAATCTAGGATTTCTGCATTACGGCTGTATAAGAGGTCACAAAACCTTCAATCACCTCCTGGTGTCTTTGATGGCTTGTTCTTGCCTTCAGACACTGGAGAAAGACAAGTCTTGCAGATTACATCCTCAGCCCTTCCCAAAAGCAGAAGGGACACAAGTCCTGGCACACCAGGTAGCAGTGCTGATTTCTTGAGATAAATGCAATATTTTCAAACATCTTTTTCCAAGAGAAATTGGTCCATTAGACTAAATTCGTGCCTGCTCTAATTCCATCACAATCAGTGACTCCAATGACAGAATTTGTATTTAATTAGGAACATAAACTGGTACTTAACTGTAAATTCCCATTTTTCATTTTCCAGTGGGAGATTTTTGCACAAGTTGACTACTCTGAGTTTTGGATAATATAAACAGATTTAATACATAACCTTCTGAAGTTTCAGCAACAGGACATTTATAGATCTTTGATTGCAGTAAAGCAACTGAACTTCATTTCACAATCTGAATTTAATATCCAATATTATGTTAAGTGATGGCATGTAATGTCATTACAGTAAATATTATCATACTGTGAATTATACATCTATCCTGGCATTCATGAGTTGCCATAGTTGGCTTGTAGTAACTCCTTCTAGACTTAATATTACATACAGCACCAGCTGAAACCAACTGCTTATTTCCAAATGCCTTTGACTTCCTTAAATGTTCAACATTAGATCATGAATTTCCAATGTTTGATTTCTATTTCATTATTTTTGTCAGTTTTAATGGAATTCCTTTTCCTGATTCTGAACACAGTTGGACAGACAAAAATCTTCTCTTCTAGCATTACAATTTAACCAGCTCTAATCAAGAGATGTAACAAGAAATATTAGAAGTTTAAATTAGCTGAGCCAGAGTGCTTTCTGAGAAGAACTTTCGCTCCTCGTAAATAAGAAACAAGCAAAACACTTCTAAACTTGTCCAGAAATTACTTGCTAAAAGAACAACAGATCATAGAAAACTCACCTTGCTTCTCTGACATTTCTACCCAAACTCTTTTATAGCCTAACATACTCTGTGGTTTCTTCTTTTTTACTATGGCAGGCAGAGTGTTTTGACAGCATCTCAAATAAAAAAAATCATACTAGGGCTGATCAGAGGGAGATATGGTAGGACTGAACAATCTGGAATTACAATCTAGCAATTCTTTTAATCCTGGAAGAACAGAGTGAAGTTGAATTGAAGGAAAGATTGGTGTGTCCTGCTGCCTCAAGAAGACCCTGACAGATTTCAGAAAGCATTGGTATCCTCGCTTTGATCATATTCCTTTGTCGTGGATTATTTTTTGAGAGTGGAAGGATACACTCAGCAGAGCACCAAACTCCTTGTAATTGTTTTGGAGTATTCATATTTTAAATGCTCCATATTAGAAGCACATTACAAGACCCCAGGGTGTGCATTACTGGGCAATTAAAGCGGTTCTTGGAAGGCTAACATCGTGAAGCTTCAGCCTTTTCTGTGCGCTGTGTCCAGGGGAGGCTGTGATGGCCAAGGCACACACACCCTGCTGTGCCGCACCGCTTAATTAGTGCCGGGCTGTAGTGCTGAGCCGCGGGCTGCGCCGGCGCTGCGCAAGGCAGCCTGCGGGGCACACCGAGCAGCAGGGCTCGGTGAGGCACTGAAGCCTTCTCTGCATCCCATGGCTTCCTACAAAGGGGCTTGTGACCATCCCAGCGATGCTGGCAAAGAAGGACAACATAGGATGAGAAGAGGCAGTTTTGGGATCTTTGGTGAAAGCCATGGAGCCAACAATATCCCACCTGCAGATTGGTGTTGCAGAGGCATAAAGAGCTCTGAACGTGGCTTCAGTTCAAACAGGAGAATGTTTCTTACGTTTCTGTGCATAGGTTGAAACACAGCTGAATTCACGGTTGAATAAAAGAAGGAGAGAGGGAAAATCTTGTTTGCCCAAAGTTCAAAACGGAAAACAAGCTTTGTAACATGGTGGGGAAAAACAGCCAAGGGATTTAGGGGTGAAGGAAGGGAAATAGAAAGTCTGATAGTTAGAGCCTAATCCGATTTAGGGAAGGGCTTCAGTTCTTGCTCTGTCATGGACCTCTCTCATCAAGAGTTTGGACAAATGGCATTTCTCTCTGTGCTCTGTTTCCTGCCTGAAGTGTGAAGATAGGAGCATTGCCGTGCCACCTGGGGCACAGTGAGGACAGCTGGAAGGAGGAGTGAAGGGCTCAGACTCTCTAATAAACAGGGGCCAAGTGAGTGCTTCAGCGAGCTGTAGCGCAGTGTTGGCTTCGTTCTCCTGCTTGAAGCAGAAGTGACATGTACCCTGCTGACAGTGGCTGTATGTGAAGGGAAATGGGCAAAGGCAACAGGAATTGTATTTCAGCGGCACAGGCTTCGGTGGTGGTGTTTGAATTTGCAACACCAGATGTAATTGGGAAGATCAGAGCTGCAGTTGCCACTTGAAAGCCACAACATAATTTCTCATAGGAAGTAGGGTGGGAACGGTAGAAGCTGCTGCTCTCAAAATCTACTGCAACACTTAGAACCCTCAGAAAAACAGCTGACATTGGCAGGAGCAGCTTCCTCGCTAGCTGGCCTGGGGCTCTGACACTCCCTGCCAAGACAGCAGAATGCCTTCAAACTGTGCCATATTCAGGGGCCACAAGCAATATTCACACATTCAAACTTGCTTCTATAATGAAAATTGCATTTTCTTCTCCTTAACTTTTGGAAAAGGAAAGAGAAGAGGGGTGATCATGTACTATGTTAGTATATAAGCACAAGTATGATTGGTTAATTAGATTGATTAGATTGATAGTCTTAAAAGGTGCATGAAGAGGATTATCTGTTTTCCCAAAGCTTCCAAATAGATGATAGGTCAAAATGGAGATGCCTTACATACCTCAAAACACAATCCCAGCCCTCTCTGAGGAGAATTGACTCTGTATCTGCTGTTAATCTGTGTAGGTCCATCAATTTCACTGGGGCTAGACTGACATCATGCCCGCAGACGTGGGGAAAAAAGTATCACTTTGTTCCAGGTTAGCCTGCTCACTATGAGCACGAGAGAAAGCCCAGTCCTGCCCATTTCTCTCACTGTATTTCTTGACTGCTCTCTAAGAAGGCACACAATTCACAGCATCAGTTTTACTATCTGAAGGGCTTAGAGTGGAGCTAGGATTTTTTTTGTTTTTTTAAATCAGTGACCCATGATGACACCATATGGTTTTATTTCATTTAATTTGAGCAGAGCATTAACGTTCAGCTTCTAGCAGATCTCTACCCATTCCAGTTCTGCTGTGCTACATAGTACAAGTGCAGACAAGGAAGAGGGGTAGAAGGAAAGAAAGGGGAAGATGTCTGCCTTCTGAGAGTAGATGTGCCAGGCAGGAAGCTGGTCTGCCACCTCATTCTGCTGAGCACTAACATGCAACTTCATGCGCCTGGTACTGATGGTTAACAGCAGTCAGCCCCATGTATACAGGTTGCCTGACCTAGAATGAATTGCTGCATGAGTCTGTAGGAACCATATGCCCACCTGGGAAACAGGTATCCTTGAATATTTGCTATGTTATGCAAAGCTATGGCTACAGAGCCATCAGGACCCAGGCTGGCTGGCTTAAAGGTGGCTAAAGTATGTCTACATGAGCTGCACTGGAGCAGTGACTGCAGCATACAAATGTCCTCAGGCAGGTGTTTCTACTTTTATTACTCTCATTTCATGTCTGGAAGGCTTTCTTCCAGAAATTCATTAATACCCAAACATTTAGAAGATATCATACAGTTACCAAAACATTGTAAGCAAACTTGATCCTGGGTTTTTGACACCCTGGTTTTAAGGTGAATTAAGGAAATCTTAAATGACAAAAAGTGTTCTACTGGTCTTGGATGTAGAAACACAGGACCTGCTGGGTCATTGAGTCCAAATTTTAATACCATAGGCAAACATGGAGCGGACATTCAACTCAGAGCATCCATCAAAGTATCCATCAAGATAGTTACAGATCTATCTTTCCCCCTCAACAAATTCATAATCTCTGCAACAGAAGACCAAAAGCTGTAAAACCAACAAGCCACAGGAAAAGAACAGGAGAAAAGCATCACTAGTAGCTGAAGTCCCTTTCACTAGCAAGACATTTCTACCATGAAAAGGCCCAGATATTTTTGACCTCTTAGGAATTAAGAATTGTTTTCTGATTACACCTACACTGTAATGATGTGTAGTTCAGAGTGTCATCTTCTGTTACCTCTAGACTGGCCGGCTCGAGTCCTGCCAGCAGTGTTGCTGCAGCAGCATGGAGCTGGCATGGGGCACACCCCACGAGCTGCCAGCAGTGTTGCTGCAGCAGCATGGAGCTGGCATGGGGCACAGCCCCACGAGCTGCCAGCACACAGGGATGGCCACGCAGCGCAGGCCGGAGCTGTCAGAACAGCGGCTGTGCCAGCAGGCGAGTTAAGAAGACCTACAGAAACACATGGACTTGCCAAGGTTAAATATCTTAATCTGGAGTATGGGAACTTTTAATTGAAAGCTTTGCTTTGAGCCCATTTCCAGTTATTAAAATTCAGGAGTCTGTGCTGAATTCCTTGTGGACATTCATTTTGATTAACAGAAGACATGTGTGCACTAGGAAGGGAGTCTTGAACTGGGAGGAATCAGATAAATGTAGATAACATTCTCAGCCCTCTTGCAAGTTATGCCATACCTGGTATTTTGTGTAAAGCCTCAGATCTTGAAGATAAACAATTAGTTCAGCTTTCATTTAATACCAAGGTATTTCTGGCTTTCATAACTGCAAGGACCAGGTGGAAGTGGGACCTGGCTGCCTCCCAAGGGGCCAGAACTGGAGGCAAAGGAAAAAAAAAAATCTTATTTACAGCATTGGGAATTTTATGCCAGTCTCTTAATTTTGGAGGGTATTGACTCAGGACTTTTTAACTTTTGGTTTTGGCAACATTGTGTATTAACTGTGTAATATCTCTGTATCCTGCAGAGTGCTGCACTGCAGTACGTGCTTGCATGTGTTGGATAAGTAAATGTTTCCCTTTACAGGAATGTCATTTTGTGTGCCTCCCTTGCACTCCCCAGAACTGGGGAAAATTTTCACAGTGGACCCTTTACCCTTAGAAGATTTTTGCCAAAAAAAAAAAAAAAAAAGTGCTGAGGATGTGTTTATTTAATCTAATGTTATTTTTATCTCAGCTTTTGAAGAAATCAACAAAATTGTAAGAAGAATATAAGTCTTATTAGAATGGAAAAATTGTGGGCTTTCCCTTTAAAATTACCTTTTTCAGGTGAATTGGTGACTATGCTGAAAAATAAAAATAATATGTTTCAATTTTATTGAAAAAGAAGCTTCCAACTATACTGAAATGTAGAATTCTAATAAAGTTCTGTTTCAAAAACACATAGAAAATATTCACAGAAAACCAGAATCTTTCCCTTCCTGTTCTAGTTCTTGTTGTTCTTGGTATAATTTATTCCTTGCTTTATCATGTAACCCAAAGCAGTTAAGCACAAATGGGCACTTCAGGGTGTGGGTGCTACACAGACACCCAGCATCAAGTTGGTGCCTGTCTCTGCAGAAGACTGTCTAGTTTTCATATTTATAGGACAAAGCCAGTTTTATATAGTGAAAAGATAAATCTGTAACAAGTCTGTTTGGCTCCTGTAAGTCACTGTCAGGTCTAATGTTTAGAGATACAAGCTGTATGTTTATGTGTCTGTATTGTGTTGGCAAATGCATTAGTGTTTGTTTCTTGGTATGCTTTAATTCACCACACAGCCAGCATACTTGTTTATCTCTACCTATAGGACTGCATTTATAACTGTGGCTACATGGAGTTAGACATTTGTGTCACATATTATGTATTCAGGCCCCATGAAGAATTAATAAATACTTTTTCAACCATTTCAAGTTTCAACAGAGTTTTATGGGGAAATATTCATATGTGTGTCTTGTAACCATCATCAGCTATCTATATGGATGTTTTTGTACAGCATACACTTATTAAAAATAGTAAGTCACAATCACCTAGCACTAGTCTTTAATAAGGCAATAATATCTATGATGTAATATCAAACATATCTGAATACTGATCCACAACTTGTGTGGAACTTTGCTGTATTATAAGGCCCATAGCTGTGTGTGCATTTGCATAATTCTGTAAGTTTGTGAATGCAGAACTGCTCTGTTCTTTAAAAAACATATCTGGCTTCCATTGGATTAACTGCAGAACCGTGGGTTTCTGTGGGCATTTACCGACCTATTATATCTGTCCTTTTCTGTTACAGTTGCAGTGGCTGGTAGAGTACCCTGAGCCTCTGGGTCCCCTTTTCCTGGCTCCTGGATAAGTACAGTCTCTCTCCATAGAAGTTAGCAGCTTAGGGGTTTATCTACATAAGGCTCTGCAAAATAATTTGAATTAACTGCATGTGTGAAATTAAAGTGGTCTAGTTAAACTGCATTACACCTCTGACTCCCTTGTTTAGAATTAAGGCAGCTTTAATTTAGTTTAGCTTAATTCACTTTGGAAATGAAGTGAACTAAATTCAATTTAGGACACTCAAATTTTGAATGAGCACCTGAACAATGTTTTAATACTTTTAACCAATGTATTTGCAAAGTTAATACAGATTAATTTTCCTGTTTGCCCCTTTGTAAACAAGCCTGTTTTCTATTCCCTCTCAATGAAACCATCTCAGCTGAGACTCCTTCAACAACCCTGAATTGACAACCAACCTCCCAAGAGGAGCAGTTTAAATGATCCTCCCACACGCACAATGTTTCCTTATCCCTACATCCCCATACAGGCAACTTTTCTCCCAGTGAGCTTTAGTGATCTCTATGACTGATTTGTCTAGAGCTTGACTTGCTGAACCAGGCACTAGCTGGGGTAAACACAGAAGAGATGAAGCAATTTTTTAGCACTGTCTGAAGACCTGATTTATAAATATTGAATTATTCAAATTTTCCAGTTTAGGATTTTGCAGTGGAATACAATATTGCAAATTACGATATATTATTTCTGCAAATCATGATATTCTAGAGAATTTTAGTGATTCTATTCAGTTCCATTATTTCAAAACATGGTCCCCTTAATCTGAATTAAGTACTTCTTCACCTAATGAATCAGAATGCTGCCAACTGTAAATCAGCATGTATCTAATTTTTTTATCTAACTTAAGTTCAACAAGATCAGATGCAATCAGGATTCATAGGCAGGGGAATATACAGGGGTGTAGGCAATGGTATTTAAAAAACTGTACTCCCTTTACATTTTTTCTTGAATGTATTGTAGTCTAAGAAGACAGGAGGTAGCATAAGGTGAACCAAAGATTCTATCATGTCATTTTTAAAAGGCAGTTGCAAAATCAATCATGAACAAAATAACCTTAGGAGTAAGACAGAAGCATATTTTAATGCAAGAATATTAATATTTTTAGAGCATCATTATGGAAATTTCAAAATTTTCATTACCTTCCTTAATTTTAAAACACACTATGTATTTGGTCAAAAGGTACCTTAGGAAGGAAATGCTGTCAGATAAAAAAAAGTCCTTGAAAAATTGCCTTTTGGAAAATCTCATCTCAGAAAGCAGCTGTCCTAAGATTTTGCTAAAAAGTCAACCAGACAAAAAAACCCCAAACAAACCCAAAGAAACCAAAGAAAGCCACTTAAATGTCGCAAGCCATCCAGTACTGTTTGATTAGATGGGTAGGCAATATTTTGTGTGCTGGTTTTTATGGAGTTATTGCTTATGAATAGTGTTTGATGGCTACAGCAGTCTCAGATGTTTGAGTGGTAGAAAATTAGCATGGTTTCACTGAAAGAGCCGCAGTATAATGCAATAAGGAGACAGTCCTATATATTAATATGTTTGTGCAGAATGCACTTCAGTGTATGTGGGCATCCATTTATGTGCAGCTAGCTAAGAGGATACTGCTGTAAGTAAAATCTAGGCTTGCAGAAGCAGTGACTTTCAGTGTGGCTGTGTTGCCCTACAGGGCTGTACTCATGTATCACTGTGTGTTTGTGTGTGCTTTTGGGTTTGTGCACACAGACCATTGCAGGTCTGTCTGTCTGCAGGTGTACTCCTACTTCTGTGTGATCTGGCTGCGCTGCCTTCAGAATATCAATGAGCTTAGTAAAAGCATGTATATATTTGTATCTGTGTGTGCATCTATCTGCATATGGATGGGCTTGCATGGTGTCTGTAGATCTGTTTCTTTGTGCGGTTTGTGTCCCTCTTGTGAGATGGTTGCCTTCTTGAGGCCTGATCTTGGTCACTGCGAGAGCTTTCATTCCTGTAAAAGGCACCATCATTCAGCAGCAAAACCACAAGCTGGGCACCAGGAGATCTGGATCCCTGTTGATGTGCTCTGTGAGTGAGCAGGGTCTTTTAATTCACCCCGTACCTCAGTTTCCCCTCCCAGCCTTTTTAAAACTGAGATTGTGGACACACACTCCCGGCTACTATATGGGCATAATGTAATTCCTTGTGTGAATGGCTCTATCTAGTTCGGTCAAGATACTGAGTCCTGAGAGGACCTTCTGATGCTATGCCACTGCCTCCCAGTAACATTCATCCCTGCCTGTACCTGCCTTTGTGTGTTCATGTTTGGGCTGTCCATCTGTGTACTTTGCGGCTGGCTATTTGTAGTTTTTATCTCCCCCATGTACAAACAGAGCAGGGGAAGATGGAAAGGAAGGAGTTATTAAATGCCAAGCGGATATGCAATAAATCCCATTGATTTTACAAACTCCAGTTTGTCTTCAATCTCTTTCCGTTCTTTATCCTGGGGGCATTGCAACAAAACCCTATTTTAAATACCTTTTCTTTCCCTTCCCCCTTCCCCCTCCTCTCACTCCCAAAAAAGTGTCAATATTTTATTTGGATTTTTAACTTCGCTCCATAACAGTTGTTTGACCTCCTGACTCATGTGAGTCACATAAATTCTGGGACTTTATTCAGGAGCCATGTTCCTTCTATTGAATAAGCAATTTGGGAGGGTGAATTAATGACTTGTGCTGTTGCTGGAAAGTCCCTGAAGAAATATTAAAATTGCTTGCAGACCGAATCAATACTCACTGAACATCCAGCATGAGGACCTGGGCTTTTTAATGGCTACAAGCAGCGGCACTGGGTAGAGGAAGGGGAATTCCTGTACACACAACGCACGCAGGCATACACAACCAACAGTAGCCTTCCCCCAGCCTTGCTGGCTGTTTCAATAACTGCATATTCTTGTGCATGCAACCTGCTACGAGCTGCTGTCTGCTGTGCCAGGGAAAGGACTTACAGTCCAGTTCCCCCATCTTCCTCCCAAGAAGATCATGCAGGATTTGCAAAAGCTGGCTGTTTGAGCTGTGTGTTAAGCACTTGGGTTAGCATGCTCTGGCACAATCTGCGAGGCACAAGGAAGGTTGATTATTTGTGGCGTTATGAGCCTGTTCTATGCGTCACATTGCTTTTTGCCTCTCTAAAGAGGAAAGACACTACTGCTGTGTTAGGTTTGGGGTTGCTGTTGTGGTTTCGGAAGAGGATTTGGCTGTGTTGCAGAGGCATGTCTGTGAGATGGTTCTGTGGCTTTGGGTGCTGAACAGTATTTTCATCTGTCCACAGTGGGATTTCTTTTGTTTGTGATATTCTGTAGGATTTCCTTACTTCTAATGGCTTGTGTTTTGGTGAGGCTTGAATGTCATGCACCCCTTCTTGTGTTAAGAGTGCCTACATGATGCTTTTGGTCATTGAGCAGGTGTCACTTCACTAGACCAGTCTATTTCAAGGCTGTGGGTGCAATCCTGAATGGTTCAGAGTGCCCTGGGAGTCCACCAGCTTCACTAGGACATGAATGTGCTCAGTTGTGCTACTCAACAAGGCTTTTACTATTTGCTGTTCACTAGACTGACAACTGCCAGATTTTGCCCATACCCTAAGACCCCTCTGTCAAGGGTGGGTTTTGTTACCAGAGTTTTCAAGTCTCCTTTGAGAATGTGGCCCCATGTTTTGGTGTTTTTGCCCTGTGGTCGTGAATAGCTGTTTTGTATTTGCTTGTTGGGCGGCTGTTATTGTGTATTAACACCAGGCTGGGTGTGCTTTGTATGACCGCCTGTCTGTCTCATTGATTCCATCAGTATTATTTTGTAATCGTGTGATTGAGTTAGTGTGCATTTCAGGGCTCCTGTGTATTGAATAATGATGTCAGGGATTGGGTTGTTTGACTGGGTAATGGCCTCTTTTCAGTGTTGTAAGTGAATGTGTCCTTCTCCTGTTTCCCTGTCTCGGCTGGGGCAGGATCATTTACACTAGGTGATTCCTTAAAATGCTCACACACACTAAAAGAATATCCCTTTGGCTCACAAGCTCTCCCTGCCCATGGGGCATGCTGAAGGTACATCCCTCGTGCGTGTGTGACACGTGGGGTGACACATCTGGCTGGTTCTCAGCTGCATGCTTCAAGGTGTTTGTGTCTTCTGGTGTACTTAGGGATTTTGCTAAGACCTTTCAGTTACATTTTCGGATAAGGTACTTCACAATTACATGCAAGACAATTCTGTGCAGTTTCAAATAGATTTGACTGGGTCTGTGAAAGGATCTATAAATTACTGCATGTCTTCAGTGAAGTGCACGCTTGCCTTTGTAAGAGTCTTCTTGTGATGACTTTCTACATTAATGCACAGAAGGGCATCTGTGTCAGTTAACAGATGCCTCTGATCTGTGTGTGACTGACTAGCAATGTTCCCAAGTCTGAACTGACCTGGGTCTCTCATATATGTAAGAAAGAATGGGATTCTGTGTCAGCAGCATTTAGCAGTAAATATATGTGTTAAGAAATTTTAAACGTACAATGAATCTCTGGGCCTGTGCAATGGCTTCTGACTTGTGTGGGTATTGTGCAATAATGCTTTAAGACAATGTGGCCACATTTGGTCCCTTGGAAATGAACAAGAGAGTTCAGTTATTTTTCAGCTGATGATTATGTGTCAGTGCTGCATGAATTTATTTGCTCTGCGCAGGCAATGTATCTGGCATTGGGCCTGTTCTGTCCTTCCTCAGCCATCAGGATTTAGCCCAGCAGCAGTCACATCCAGACAAAGTCCATGAAAAAGGCTGTGAAAGATCCAGAAAACTTCCAGAGAGAGTTGTCACTTGTACCCTCTCATCAAAATATCTCATCAGGGAAGGGTCTATGACCTCTCTCAGTCAGGCCATCTGTGTGGCTGGGATTTAGCAAGCCAGTGAATTTAGCTTGTATTTTTCAGTGAGGTTGCTAACAGGTAACTCCTTACTCATCCTTGCATTAGCTCAAGTTTTGTTACTTCCCTTGCTCCCTTGTTTGTGCTCTCACACTCTTTTCTCCACTTTCTCCTCTGTGTTCTGGCCTGAATTTGACCTTGAACAGATTACATGATCCTTAGCCCACCCACTGCTTTACCAGATTCCACCCCTCAGACTGGGGTAGCAGCATCAGGGTAAAAGCGAGAAGGGAAAAAAATGAGGGAGTGAGGGAGAGAGGGAGGGAAAGAGGGAGAGAGACCTGTTTGAAAAATAATTGGAGGCTGTTAAACAGAGGAGCCCAGCATATCACTCTAGTAATGGAAATAAATTCCATTGTATTTGCATTTTAATTTTCCACATAAACAAAGGCCCGGAGTGAGCTGGCTTCGCCAGAATCACCGGCCAGAATTTAATTAGAAATGAAAAGTTTATAGGGTCCTCTTTAATGCGATTAATGCACAGTTAACATTTATCACATACATATGCTGGAATCGCCTTTTTTAAGCAACCACCGGCCATGAAATGAATTTCTTTTCAACTTTTTTAGCATGCGTGAGGAAGGCTGTCTCTGGTGAGGCGGTCCAGTGAGCACACTCCTGACAGCTTGGTAAACTGCAGCCCACAGAGGCTTAGTAGCCCCCATCCTCACTGAGGAAAGTTCAAGGTGGCTTAGAGGGAAGCATGGTCTAGTGGTTAAAGCCTGAGGTTGGGAGTCAGGGGATCTGGGTTGTATTCCCAACTCTGCCACATGCTCACTGCATGACTGACTTGCTCTCAGCGTCTGTTTCTCTGGGTGTTAAAAATAAAAGAGAAATCAGCTGGAAGAAGATATCTCAGCCCCAGACCCTTCCTGTCTCAGTCTCTCCAGCAACTTGCCCAGCCCTGTTGTTTGGGATCTGGATTGTATCCTGTATTGTGCTGACCTCTCAGCTCTTCTCCCTGTGCCTCAGCATTCCTATGCCAGCTGCAGGGACAGGGGAACCTCCACAGAGCTTGCCTGATGTGAGAGGCTGGGCCTCCTGGAGGGACTTCTTTACAGTGCCCCTGCTGCCTGTACATTCACATCTCACACGGGCACGGCTTCCTATGGATCTCACATTGCTTCTGTGAGATATGCATCTTCCTGCCAAAGAGCATGAAAACTCTGCCTTTGCAGTGTGGGAGCCCAAACAGCCCTGCCATGAGGACCTGTATTCACTGTTGAGACACCTTCATGTTTCTTAAGGGGATCCTCACGTGTGGGTTTGGTCCAAAAAATGACTAAGAATAGCTTGTGAGATACTGGGTCCGTCAAGCCTGAATTTCAGATACTAACATAAACCTACTCAGGAGCAGCTACCAGCCCTCCTTGTGGAAAGGGTAATTGTGCTTTAGTCACCCTGAGGGGTCCTGAGAGATTGTCCTGTGAGTGCTTATAAAAAGCTTGAGCTTTTCTGCACATGGATGCTAGGGAAAGCAAGTCTAAATCAAGAAAAATTATCTTTTCCTTGCAGAGCACAACGATGAGATAAAAGGCCAAAGGTGAACACCTCCCCTGTTAATCTGTGCCCCTGCCAGAGCGAGGAGGGTATCAGACTTGTCACTCCCTGCCTCCTCATGAGTCCCAGAGGAGACTGTGGTCCCTTTCTTATGCCCCCTGCCCTGTTCTCCCTGTTCTGGCTGTGTGACAGACGGGCTACAGCCCCCCTCTACTCCTGCACTTCCTTTCCAGTCTTGCAGACAAGCAGAGTAAATAAACCAGGCCCATGGACGCAGAGTGTTAGCGTGTTAGGGACACAGCAGGGGAAGGAGGAACATGAAACCTCTATTGATCCCTTGAGGAATGATGTCCTTTCCTTATCTTATCAGATTCTCTTCACTCTTCAATTATAGTCTGTTGAAATTGGCCTCTTAACCCAAACAAGATAACCTGGGTAATGAGGAGAAGAGTGCAAGGGGAGGGGACAAGAGAGAAGGGCAGAGTCCAGTGCATTAAACTATAGCTATAATTAGAAATATCTCCTTTAGTGTAATCTCCTCTGCCCCCACTATCCCCAGGTATCCTCTTCTTGCATCATGTATCAGGTGAACTACCACACATCCACTCCCTGACAAATGTATTATGCCATATATGCCCCTCATTCCCTCGGTCGTACTCGGTACCCACAACAGGCACACGTCCCTACATTTGTGCATGACATTTTCTTGTATATATGTATTTGCCCTGCTCTATATGTTTTGTGTTCTCACATCTCAGCAGATGCCACTTTGTCATACACACGCTTGCACACGTGTCTGTGTTATTGATGCTGCCCATCTCCCCAGCTGTGTTTCCTCAGCACATTGGTGGTACGGCTGCCAAAGCACCTTATCCTCACATCCGTCCAAAAGAACTGCTGGCAAAGATATGAGCACTGTTAGGACACCCCCCTGCATTTGCTTAGAGCCATGGTTCATCAGTGCATTTACAAAACTCTGGGCCATCAGGAAGCAGAGACACAGAATCCTGTGCGGAGTCCCACGTATTGCTGTGCCTTTGCTCACCGCTGTGACTCCCTGCATGTAATTGCAGAGTTGTGACGTTGTTTCCATGGATAAGACTATTCTTAGTTCTTACACAGACCAATAATACCTACTTGCTAAAAGTCTATACTCCCAGCTGGACATGTTGCCCTAGTGATATGCCCATGCTCCTCCTTGTACACATGTCGTGGGGTATAGGGCATGTCTCGCCCAAATATCCATTACAGAGAAGATTGTCTAGTGGAACAATAGAGACTCAAAGGTTTATCTGCACAAATGCACCCAGGTTTCCATGCTCAAATTACTTCACTGTGCACAGAGTGATCCTGGAGCATATTCAAGTGGTGCAGAAAGTGCATTCATTTTGGAAGATGGTGCTCTGAACGGTGCTAAGGCTTCATTTACAGGGCTGGCATCCTCCTCATGCATGCATGCTTCAAAAGACTGTGTTCCCCAGGATCACTTTATCCCTTGTCTTTCACTGTGCCAGGGGCATTTCCTTGTATACACATCCACCTGAAATGGGCCACACTCCCTTCCATTTCATGTCTCCCTGTGCCACCTGCTCTCCCAGTTCTGTCTATGGGGCATGAAGAGCCATAGGTATGCCACAGGCATGTATTTTTCTTTAAATATTTGCAGGTCACAAGAACACATGTAAACTGCAAAGGGGGTTTAGAATCATAGCACTCATCTTTCTACAAATTTGTATGCGCTTTCTCATATGCAAGCAATACAAACTCATCCGTGCAGTTCCTCTCTGCTCTCTGGCCTGCGCCACTCACAAGAATCTGCACACAGCCAGACCCACTTACTCTGTCCCCATCCTGTCTGCCTTCATACTCACAGAGCCTAAACTTGGGCACACGTGTAGCCTGAAAGTGTAAAAGCCACATAAGGGAGTTGGATGTTAATACTGAATGACTCGGCACCTTATTTGGCACAGTGGCCCAAACTGCCTTCTGGAAAGCCACAGCAGGTCTGATTTTGACAGTATACGATTCAAATCTGCTTTAGCCTTTCACTTCATCCTTATCTCTTGCCCTTTCCTTATCCAAGCCCACCCAACTGTGCTCTCTTCCTATTCTAGAAACTTCATGTTGTGGCTCATCTGTCAGAGTCAGCACTACAGACATTGTCTCTTTTAAAATCTAAATTTGCTTTTTGCTCCATAGAGGAAGGGAATTTAGGACATTGCACATTTTCCACCCTGCCTCTGCTTGCAGTGCCTTGGTACATTTGTACGTAGTGTATCCCTGAAATACCCTTCCCCAGGCACTGGGTTTGCAAACATGATATCCTTTTCTTCAGAAATATTATTCCTTCCTTTTCTCTTCTCTTAGACATCTCCTCCATTCACATTCATTTTATAAATGAATATGTATTTTTGTGTATGTGTAATTTATGTATAAATGTTTAATTTTTCAAGTTCAAAAGTCTGCAGTTAAACAACCAAGAATTGGCCTAAATTTAGGCAAATATTAACAGCAGGCACTATTACCTAGCTACATTGTGCTATGGTCTTTCTTTTTAGAGACAGATGACCAAAACTTGTTCTTAAAATAATTTTTAGAGAAACATGAGTATGTTGAAACACTGTAATCCCTTAAAGAAGAGCCCAAATCTTAGTGCTCAAAGAATCTAGTGCAATTTTAAAGTGAGAACTTGAAAGTGGGCAGTGGGGTAATGAGGTGGTATTTTGGCCCAGCTTGAAACAAATGTAGATTGGTTTTGGTAATCAAATGGCTTGGATATTAATCCTTCCTGACCAATGAAATGAGTACTCTTTTTTTTTTGCCAGAACTATGCAAATTACCCTGGAACTAGAGGTGGTATAGGGCATCTTGTCTGACAGATACGTGAGGGTTTCTTTTGTGACTTTATTGTCTGGTTGCAGTTTCTGCTTTTCCTTGCCTAAGTTAGCAAACAGACATCAGTCTGCCTTGCAAAACATGGGTACCACCCTTCTCAAATGAAATACAGTATGGGCATTTTGAGCAGAGCTGATCACTAATCTTGAAGCAATTTGTCTTCCAAACAGAGATGGCTATTTAACCCTTATGCCTTGGACCCATACAGAGAGGGAAGAATTCTTACCTTCGAAGGAGGAGGATCTGTTGAAAATGGAGCTAAGTGTAGGAATAGTAAATTTGCCCCCAGGAGAGAACAATTATTAGAGGCAAAATCCATCCTACCTGTGCATATGTGCACGTGTTAGGGAGTTGCTAGAAGCCTGGGGAACAACATACTGTGCAGGTTTTAGAAATGCTACAGGAACTGCAGAGCTAGGAGATGGCAAAAGCAAGAAATTTCCTATTTCTATTTTTCGTAGAGGCAGAGACAAGCCACCAAAATCTCCTTTCCTGAATTAACAGTGAGGTTTGGGTGAATGTTTCATATATAGCATTTTCTGGGAAGTATATCTGTGTACTCACAGTCCGTTAGCTCAGGCTTTTGGCACATCACTCTTCCTCCTCTCTGTCAAAACTAGTACACACATAAATCCCAAGGCAGACAAAGGACAAAGGAATATCCTTCCCTGACTGCATCAAACTCCTGCATATGCTTCCTTTTGCGTACCAGCATTTTGTGTCACCATCTACGTGCCTGCTCAGAGACGTGTTCTCTACCATATACCAATATGTAATGTCCAACCAGCAGCACATTTCACCAAAGGTACCTATCTGCCTGGCACTTAGAGTCCCTGTATAAATGTCCTGTACAAAAAAAATGCAGTACAGTTTGGCTTTTTTGTTCCTCATATCCATGCCTGAACACATCAACCTTTCAAATTTGCCTACTGTATACTAATGTACCCTCTACACTCCTTCTATACAGTCACTCCTCCTCAATGTCTATATGGACAGACATAGTCTCTCCATATGTCTCAAACATTTCATGCATATATCCTGTCATTCTTCATACCCCAACCACAGCTATTCCTCTCCTGTGGCTCCAGGATTGAACTATTGTGTTGTCCATTTCCCAGTGACAAGGGGTCTAGTTATAGGGTTATTGATTAGTTTTCATGCAGACAGATGGATCTGCCTTTGGTCTCCCCACCAAAATCCAGCTCTGTATGGGCTGATTGTCACTGCTCCAGGGATAGGATTTCACCAGGAGACCACCCTCCATGCAAACATCCTTCACCCAGGCCACGGATGGTAATAAATGGAGTCAGGCTGAGCCATAATAAAAGCAATTGAGTGGGTTACCTGTGCAGACATGAGATTTATACCTCCCCATATTTGATGTGATTGTTTTATTGAGTTCTCAGTGCAGTTAGGATGCCATTTATTTATTTATTTATATGCCTACTTATCATGGAAGAGGGGGGAGGCTTTTTCAGCCTAGCTGGTGTTCAGCCTCCGTCTTGTCAAATATGAGCCCATAGAAAAGGACTCTCCAGTTTTACTCTGCTTTTTACCTAGACTTGATGAGTGAGCCCTTCCCACATATCTCATTTCCTATGACAGACAAAGATGTTTGTTTCAGGACCCCTGAAACCTTGAGGACTGTCTGAATTACGAGCCTAGTAGAAGCTAAGGGGCTGATGTAAACCAAGATGTGTATATACTGATTTTCTAAAAGTGCCTCTTGAAAGAAATTCCTATTTACTCTGTGCCTGTTTTGGATGATGGTTTGTGATCTATGCACAGAGCCTCTTTATGTTATTGCAATAGATATAGTAAGCACTGGCATTAATTCTGACTCTGTGATCACATGTGAACATTGAGAAATATTAGCAGGTGCAAACTGATTGGAAATGAATATTTGTTAGTGCACTCTGGGGAGTTTGGAAACCAAGTGATGAGATTTGCGATTTTCAGCTGGGTAGATAGCCATGTAAGTGCTGCAAAATCAGCCCTCAGTTACTGGCAATAGAGAAAATTGGAGGCTAGTGCTAAATATCATAGTGTCAAGTATTTCATCACAAGCCTAACTGTGGTTTTTTGGGTTTTCCACCTCCTCTAGTCAAGTGGTAGTATGAGAATTTCAGTTCTCATTTAATAAATGATGTTGCCAGTGCTTTGGGGGCTTGAAAAGGGACCTGTCAGCCCTCAGAAGACTCAAAGGACTGCATTGTTGAGATGTTTTTAAAGTTGTTTAATAGGAGTCAGATATCCAAATCCTCTTTAAAATTTAGAGTAGAAAAGAGAAAACAAGTGAAAACAAACCTACATTGTATTACAAGTGCTCATGATTCTTATGCCAATTACGCAGTTTAGGCTTTGCCTTGGCATTTTTAAGCAGCTGGGACTGATAAATATGGCAATGCAGCTATAGGCTCCAATAGATTAATTTGGATTACAGTGGAAAAAAATCCTCATTCCTGTTAGTCTCAGTTAAAAAAAAAATCATTTGGGAGAAGAACTCAAACCTTTCTGATGCTTTCATGAGTAGTAATCATTGTTTGAGCCATCTACACACAGATGGGATTTCCTAAACCCCCAGTGAGCTATGTGGATGTCAGACCAATGGCAAATGCTTTTAGAAGTCTCTAGGTTTCCATTTATAGAGACCAACACCAAAAGTGTGATCTCTAAATATTTTGCTGATTTTAAGTGGAGAGCCTAAATTCCATTTGAATTTCACCATGCCTTAATTAAGGACAATAGAATCTAAGTGAAGCTCAGCCTTGTTCAACTGTTTTGAAGTAATATACTGTTATTCAAGTAATATGAAATTTTTAATAGGATTTGGGGTTAGAGATGGGAGTTTTTTGACATTTGATATATGTCTGAAAACATGACTTTGTTTTGTATGCACCAGGTCATCATATCATAAAAGGCCCAGCTGGCCTGCTAGACCATTATCTGTCTCTTTAGCCAACACAAGATTATTTTTTATTGTATATTTGCTTGTTATTAATGCCACCTATTTATATATATTTCAAGAAATCAGGAATTCCTGTGGGATGCAATTCCACATTTTAATGGACCTTCCTATCAGGGGATACCTTCTGCTACCGTTTAAATGTTCCCTTTCTTATTTCCCTCCCTTCATTCCTGCCTATAGTGCTTTGTTTAAATGTGAATAATTCTTTTCCTGTTGGAAGGACTGTGCCCTTCAGATCACTATATTGTTCTCACCCCTTCATCATTTCTTGGCCAAGCCATTTATATTTTCTCCTCTTTTCTCCCAAAGTCAAATGAGGTTTTTTTTCACATAATACTGATTCTGGTAAATGAGGTTTAGCTCCATAAGACTCACTCACCCAGCACAGAAGTGCAGCTACCTCTATGGCAGAATGCAGCAATAATTCAGTAATTGCAAACTCTTGAAAATATTTAACTTCCAGCAAAAATCAAGCTTTTTATACATCTATTAAAAAAAAGGAAGGGCTGGGATTTTTAGGTGATAAAGGGGCCGATATAGTTCTGAACTTCAAGGTTCACGCAATGAGGAGTTCAAAACTTCCCAGGCACAACCAATTCTACTAGCTGACTGGTCCTGTTGAGCTAATATCTCTGCAATATGAAAATTAGAAAAAAATGCAGCTAGCTTATTGTATTTTCCCCCATACAACCTTCCAGCGGCCAGATACGATGAATAAGACAAAGAGAAATGCTGTGAGCATTCATTTACTCTTTCAGCTGCAGTAGCATTGTCTGTAACCTCTGCTTTATGAGCCTGTCCTTTATTTGCAATGATAAAAAGAAGATAATACCAGGTTTGTGTCTGATGGAAAAGAGTCTGAATTTAAAGGAGTATATTCCCTGTAATGAAGCCCTGTGTGACCCGATTACATTCTTTACTCAGCTGAAAGTAACTGGCAGTAGAAATCTTCTACCTTGAGAGCATGCCCTGATGCAGGAAACCACGTAGGATCTTTAGACTCTGCATCAGCTGGGAGAGAAGATTCCTGCTAGAGCCCTGAGTTTCTTCTGTGCATGCTAGGAAGATGCAGGTTACTTCCTAGCATCCAGAAGTCCTGGATGCTGGGAAGTGCCAGGTTACAAGTCCTGGTAATCTCTGTTGAGTGCCATTGGACAAGTTTTCTTCACCCCTCCCTTGCACCAAAACAATGTCAGACAGAGGCAAATCCAGTCTATATGACAAGTCAAATATTTGGTCTCTATATGGAGAAAACTGACTTGTGCCTACTAAATACCGGCAGTGGTGATAGGTTTGTGTGACACCCCCCCTCCCCCCCCCCCCCATACTTGCAGGTTAAAACTCAGGCAGTTCACCCTGAGTTTGCTGCAGACAATGCAGTGGTCACTGCTTTTGATCACTATGAACAATCTGCCATTAGAGATACTCTGTACTCTTCTAGCTTCTCCCTAGGCTCGTTACCTGTCTTCCAAGAATTCCAGATTTGTTCGGGAAGAAAAACAAGAAGAGATTCACAGTGACTTTGGCTGGGATGTCCTTTGGGGAATTCTCAAGTGCTGCCAGCTAGCGAGGGTGGCTCAGAAAGCTCTGTTTGCGTAATACCGATTTCTTCCGCACACAGCGCAGCCCCTGCCCTCATGCGCCTGCCTCTTGCCAGACAGTTTGTCTTGAAACGTTATGTACCTCAACTGCACAGGCTAAAGCCTCAGCTGATGTAAAACAACCTAGCTCCAGTTTGGAACTTTTTCTCATTATGTGTTGAGCTCAATGGATATTTTTAGTGGAAGATCATACTAAGTTTTACAAAAGTAACTAAAAGCTGTTATTTTCATTTTACAGATGGCAAAACTGCCTTCTAAGTAGTCTGTGTGACCTGCGTAAGATAAGTCAGAAAATTAATGTCAGAAGTGGTAAAAGAAATCTGATCTTTGAATATGCCATTCTTTGCTCTAAACTGTGGGCCTGCCTGCAGCCACTGAAATTGGCCATATGCTCAATAATATTTCAAGGTACAAGTACATTTCACTGGTCTTTATAATCCAAGTCAATGTATGTGTGTTTCCATACGTATTTTTAAAAGCACATCGTAATTGGAGACTTTAACTAGGCATCATTAGCCAATTGCTATATCGTGAAAATGGAAACATCTCCCTAAACCATATGCTTAACACTAGAAATTAATAGATACCCAGTACCTAAAAGAAGATCGAAAAAGCATCCAGCAGTTTGACTGAGATAATATATCCAGTAAGCTCTATTCTCTGCCATGGGGTATTAGTTAGGTCTGCTCTCAGGAACTCAGGGTCCAAAGTGTATCCCGAAGTCTGACTGAACTCTGAAATCCTTTACCTTTGGCATGCCTTGGCTAAGAACTAACTGGGAGTTCCCAGTACTGAACCTGGCCATCCAAGAACTGGGAGAGAGGTACAAATCAGGGGGAGGTTGTTTTGCTTTGCCTTTCTGGACCTCATTCATTAATCCAAGATAATTCATTAATTTAAGAGAAGCAGGAAATAGTGCTTAAACAACAATGTCCATTGCATAACTTGCATTACCATGAGCGTATGTCCGTGATGTGCTCCTTCCTGTTCCTACTGACATGCACTGTCTAATTCAGAAGATTTCTCTGGGATGATTATTATATCATTAAACCTATGTTCTTAGGTAAACTATATGTTCTGCTAAACAAAGGAAAAGTTCCCACTAACATCTGCCTCCAAGTCCATTTTTAGGAGATTGCCACAAGGAGCATCTAAATTTAGCAGTGTCTAAATTCAGCTGTAATAGTCTAACCTGAAATGACCAAAGATAACTGATTTATAGTCATATGACAGAAGGAAAATTTGGGCTGGCAGCAAGGTGCTCAAGCGACTTAAATCATTAATTGCTTACTGAAGAATTAACATCTGTCATTTGCCTGCTTCTCAATTACATGCACTGTGTATCCATGTGTGAGTTTACATACATGCATGTCTATATACACGTTTGTATGTAGGTATGTGTGTGTACCTACACGTACACAATTGGTTTGTACTTAGTGTATGAAGTGGGAACAGGAAAGCTGTTGGCACAGAGGTAACTGATCTCGATCCTGTCATTTCTGGTGCACTTTGCTTATTAACTCATACACTCTCTAGATTTTTCCCATAATTAAAAGAAATCTACTGCATAGCAGGAGACTTTAGTATTTTTTCCTGAATCCTGACAGGGTAGTTAAGTAATGTTTTTTGACTAGAGCTTGTATCTACCCTTTGTCTGCATGAGTTTGGCACGAAAAAGTTTCTGATAAAACTCAGAACTAAATGACATGTTGTCCCAAATGTGTCCTGCTATTCTCAGTGCAATAGTGACAGATCAGTGAAATGTAGGCACACAGAATTAAAAAAAAAAAGGATTTTTAAAGTGTTTAAGGGAGACTGAATTGAAACAGTTGCTCTGTAGTCTCTCACCCAAAGACTTTTACTAATGTTAGACTAATTCTCAGAAAGAAAATAAAATGTAATTAATACATTTTCAAACAATCTTATAATAATCAAAAGTAATTTTTTTCTGAGTACAAGGACATCTCCATTTTGAAGCACAGTATTCAAAGTCTATCTAGGGATATAGGTAACTTCTTTTTCTGTAGATGCCTTGCTAATTGCCTTAAGATGTTGAAATGGTCCTAGATGTAGCTCTAATTGTTCTAACACTGGGCAGAACCAGATTTTGCATTTGAAACTCCACATTTTGCAGAAGTAAGAGGACAGATATTTATTGATGGCTAGGTTTTAAAATTGTCATCTCTCTGAAGCTGCTCAGAGACTAAGTGTTAGATTAACTCCAATTTGTGATTGGTGATCAGAGAGATGACAATTTACTGCAGGTAGGGGATTTGCTGTTACATAGAACTGACCCGATTCTGTTACAAAGAATTCACCCGATGTGAATTTTTATAATGAGGGAGAGAAAAATGTATATTTAAATTGTGAGCTTCTTTGTGTTTTGTGAATTCTGTGAGGTGGAGTTGTGAAAGTCACTGGAGTGATGAAGTTTACTCTGCTCTACACAGCACTAGGATTGGGCCCTAATATACTCAATATTTCTTATTTCACTGCAATTTTTTCCCTGTTTGCTGTCCTGTTCTTGTCTAGGACAGACTTGCAAATTTTATTACCTCTGTTACGGGCTCACTTCCTCACAGATGTGAGTTTTGGGGAGCCTCATACAAAGGTGAACAGTGGGAAGTTGGGTCTGAATTTTTAAAAGAAATGGGAAAAGTCTGAATCTTACAAAGCTAAAATGCTCTTGAGCCTTGGGGACTACACACTCAAATGCCATTGCCATGGTGGGTCACAGCTGAGCCTCTCTAGTATAATAATACTTAGCAGCTACAAGACACTTGTCCAGAAAGTATTTTATAAGCACAATCGAACTGACATCTGTTTCCACCTCCTTCTGAGAAAAATCAGTTTTCATTTCCAGTGCGGGGAAACTGAGGTACAAAACTCCCAAAACCCTGCCACAGAGTGCTAGCATGGTGGGAGCCAAATCTGGTGCTCAGCTTTCTGCCTGGGACATCACCCAGATGTGAGGCACTGGGTCCAACAAGCATAAGAGCAAGATTTCAGTGACTTTTGGATGCTGAGATCCCTTAAGATAGCTGAAGTGTAAATATATGTTGGATCCATAAAGGCCATTTCTCCAAAGAGCCTATGGCCATTCCTCTGGACTTCTGTACTACCAGCACAATTCCTTACAGGGATAGCTGTCTGTCCTTCCACAGCTGCCTTTGTAAGGTGTCTGAATGTCAAACTGTTATTATTTCAATACCTGACTGAGAGAGTAACAGAGACCTGGAGGTTTTTTAGGAGGGTGTATAATTAGCCGATCAGTATTATGTTACCCTGTTCATAACTTAATAACCATTTTAATACAGATGGCACACACAGGGATAATTTCCTAGGGTAGCCTAGCAGTATATTACAGAGACAGTGTGTCTGAGGGAATCTTTCTTAGCCAAGGTACATTCCACTAGCTAATTCTACCTGCTGTTTTCAAGATGATTTGGGATAATTCCATATCATTTGCAAAATATTAAAACCCATTTATATAGGATGCCAGATTTAGAAATACACAGTCTGAGTTATTAGACATATTTTGATAAATCTGCCATGAAAAGTGCAAGACAAAAAAATACCACTGTGTTTTCCTTGCTATTTATTTTTTGCTTCCCTTGCTATAAATACACCGGGCTTGGAGTTTGGTTTTTTTCAATCTGGCTAAATTTGCTATATATCAAAAGGGCCAGTATACCGATTTGTGCATTTTATCTAAGTAGACGCTACAAAAGCCTGCATGGTTATTTACACATACCCTGTGTATGTTTATTTGACTGGGAAGAGCTATACATTTGGAATTGCATCCAAAATTTTATGTGTTTTTACTCTGTTGGTGAGGTATTTCATGCCTATGTATGTACCTTTAGCAAATATCTTTGTGTTACTGTTTCTAGAGGTTGTATTTCTGTGGGCACAGTCAGGGTATCTGTACATATATAACACTAAAACAGTGTAATTACTTTTACTGTGTGCACAGGAGTCTTGTGTTGCCAAAGTGTGAAGATCTGATGTGCGTTGTGTTTGAACGTGCAGGCATGTGAACAGTCTGAGTGCTTTGACGTCTGTCCGTGCTTGATTACATCTATTCCCTTTTCTCCTGCATCGATCCTGGTTTTTTGCCTGTCATATGGTTATTTTTGTCACCTCAAACCTGAGACCAAATCTCCAACCACAAAATCAACAAAATCTGCACCCTAGCAGCCGGGGGAGGAAATGGGGAAGGCGGAGGTGGGGAAATGGTTCGCTAGTGCGAAATCGATTCTGCGAGGGCAGGGATCAGACCGAGTCGGGGCCACAGGGACCGCGGAGAGCAGCGCAAATTTAGCCGTTCCCACCGGCTACCGATGGGGAGCGAGCCGGGGGAGTGGGTGCAGGGGAATCCTTCCTCCCGCGCTCAGCGGCTCGCGGCTGTGAGCTCGGCTTGGCAGAAGATGACGGCAGCCTTTCGGCTCAGAGCTCTACTACCCTGGCGAGGCTGGGGATTATCTGCACCCCGGTAGGGGTGTTCGAGAGACACGGGAAACCCCGGCTCCGCAGCCCGCCACTCCTCCAGCCTGAGCAGCACCCAAACCTTGCGGCAGTGCCGGGCTGCTCGGCGGGAGCTCGGCTGCTCTCCGCAGCGCTGCCCCGGCCCCCGGCTGCCCCCGGGCCGGGCGGCGGGCACAAGCTGCGGCCCTCCTGCAGCGAGCCCCGGGACAGATCCGCGCACCCGCTGCTCGGGGCGAGCGCTGCGGGAGCGGGCAGCTGTTTTCGGTGCCGCTGCTCGGAACTGGGCTCGGGGGTCACGGCGGGGCCGGGGAGCGCCCGCTGGACCGGGCCGGGGACTGGCGGGCCATGGCCACGGGTCCCGCTGCGGGCAGGGGAATGGAGAAGGCTGGATCTACCCTGATGGAGGAAGGATTAGGCCGTCCTCCCTGTTAGAAGGGGTTTTATGGGGCCGTAAAGATGCGACTGGGCCGCGAGCTGCGGGGTTGCTCTTACCTGTTTATGGAGGAGACGCTGGGGACCGTGTCGTTGTCGCAGATGCCCTCGGCCAATAGCCTGTCCCTGATCTCCCAGGCGAACATTGTCGGGTTTTGTCTCTTGTACTCGGCGATTTTATCCACTACTTTGGGGGTGGCCACTTTGGGTTTGGAGCCTCCGATCACGCCGGGCTTGATGCTTCCCGTCTCGTAATACCTGCACAAAAGATGGTCACTGGCCTGCCGTGCCGGAAAGGGCTCCGCCGTCCTCGAGCACTCAGAGCCCCAGCGGCCCTCCGAGCGCCCCGCGGCCCCAGCCCCGTGCCCCACCTCGGCCCGCGGGTACGCGGCGTCGGGCTGTGGCCGCTCGGGCGCTGCATGACGGCGCTCCGCGAGGCGCCAGGCGGCCTGACCTGGGGCTAAGGCAATCCCTTCGCCACTCTAGGGCTCACTCTCCGTTTTTGTTTGGGGTTTTTGTTTGTTTGGATTTTTGTGTGTGTGTGTGTGCGCGTTATAAGCGAGGGGCGCTGCCCTCCCCCCTCCCCCGCTTTATGCGCACACACTTCTTTTAGGCCCTGGGGTCGGGAAATAAAACAGTAACCCTCTCCCCGATGCAGCCATCAGGAGGCGAAGCCCGCCGAACGCGGGATCCGGCCCGGCGGCCGGGGAGGGGGCGTGGGGAACGCACAGTGGCGGGCTCGCACTCCCCCGCCTGGATCCCCCAGCCAGCCGCTCCCGAATCGGGGCGCTGGCCAGGCTGCGGATGCAGGAGAACGGTTTATCCCCGCCTCGGGGTCCCTCTAAAGCGGGTGCTCGTACAGGGCAGCTGCAGCCCGCTCCCCGCTGTCCATTAGCTGTGCTGCCGGCAGCGTTTCTGTCCCGGCCTCCGCCGGGCACGGCAGCGCGCCCACCGCGGCTGGGGCTCCGCCGCCTGCTCGCACCGCTCCGCATCCGAGCGGCCGGGCCGGCGCCCTGGGCCTCCCCGAGCAGCCCCTAGGCATATTGCACACCTCATTTGGCGATGATCGGTTACCGTGGGCATTTATTTATTTATTTGCCCTGTTGTTTGTTTATTTACCCGTGTATTTGGTAAGCCTGCTTACGGCTTGTTGTGACTTAGAATTTTTTTGGTCTTGCTGGATTGGGTTTTTTTTTTGGTCGTTCTTTCGTTTTCTTTCTCCCGTCCTTTCTCTTTCCCGCCCTCCCACCCACTCTTCTCAAATTATTTTGTCTTCCCAGGAGTTTTCAAACACCGGCGGTGAGGGAAGAGAGGAGGCGGGGGAGGAACACGTCCTTGCCAGCTGGAGGAGGGGGCCCTGCTCAGCTGCGGGCTCCCACTGAGCGAAGGTGCCGGGGCCGCTCGGGGTCGTGGCGGGGAGAGCCCGGTGCAGCGGGAAGGGCGGAAGGTCATACTGGAGCGGGGAAGGGATGCAACGTTGCAGTCTCAGGGGAGGGGAAGGAGCTGCCTCTTTCCTTACCTGCCCAAGATCTTGCTGACACAACCGTGGCTGACCCGCAGCTGCCTGGAAATGTCACAGGGTCGCACCCCCTGGTGAGCCAGCTCCACTATCCTTTGTCTCACCACGTCAGGTAGGGGCCTGCCGTTCACAAACACCCCCCCGAGCTGGTTCACACCCCCGTGCCCTGCTGGGGAAAGAGAAAAAAAAAAACACACAACAACCCACGCACACCAGAAACACAGCGTTAGTCGTGGATTCTTTACCGCTCGTACTGCAAAATCTCCAGTCATTACAGATGGATGGAGGTGATGGCGGGGGGTCGAGAGTGGGGAACAGGACGTGGGGAAGCGAGAGAAGATAAACAGGGAGAAGAAGAGAAAGGAGGAACTAAAACAGGGAGAATGAGAAAATGAGAGAAAGAGATAACAAGAGAAAAAGAAAGAAAGAAAGAAAGAAAGAAAGAAAGAAAGAAAGAAAGAAAGAAAGAAAGAAAGAAAGAAAGAAAGAAAGAAAGAAAGAAAGAAAGAAAGAAAGAAAGAAAGAAAGAAAGAAAGAAAAGAAAAGAAAGAAAAGGGAAGGCAGAATGAATTTTCGCGAGACGGAGGAAGATTGTTCTCCACGTTCCCGTACGCCGCCCTCCCTCCCCGAGTCGCTCTCCTCCTGCGGTCCCGACCGGGATGCCGGAGCTCTGGATTCTCACGGCCATTGTGGTGGGCTGAACATGGAAACAGCGCCCGCGCCCGCTCCTTTCCCCAGAGCAAGGCAGCGATGCACTCCCAAACTCCAGAGCTCGACCTCTTAGAGGCTCCGGGCAGACTCTGCCGCAGTTCCCCTTCTCTTTACCCCTGAGCTTTTTCTCTCATTTTTTCCCCAGGATTTTCTATCACGTTGTCAATTACAGTTCCTCGCGAACTCCGCCCTCCTCACCCCGCGGCGTGTCCCCCATGCAAGCAGTCCTATCCCGTTATTTTGGGATGCGAGTTGAAAGGACTCAGAGAAAAAGAGAAAGAGAAAGAAATGGAGGGGGAGAGACAGAGAGAGAAGGAAAATATTGAGTCCTGCCGCTGGTGTTCCTTTACAGGCAGACCCTCTCTCTCATTAGCTTTCGATCTTTACAAGAAAAAAAAAAAATTAAAAAAAAATCATCCCACCAAACAGACTAGTACTGTTCCGGTGGGTTTTGGTTGGTTTTTTCTTTGGTTTTTTTGTGGGGTTTTTTTGGTTTTTTTTGTTTTTTGTTTTTTGTTTTTTTTTCCACCAGACAAAGCTAATTCAGGGAGAATTTAAATTCTCCATTTTCTTCTGTTACCCCCTTTCCAGGTAAAAACCTGCACTCTCTCAGATAGGACTGCAAGGATCGCTTTTTTCCCCCGGATCTATCTTTCTCCATTTCTGGAAATAACTTGGGGGAAAAAAAAAAATAAGCATGCACCTGCTAAGTGTGGGCGCGAGAAACGGAGTGATGGGGATAAGGGGAAATATCGCTTTTTGGGACGCAACAAGACAGTTGGTCGTGAATCAAACGTCTGCGTTAGAGCCGAGAGCAGTTCGCCGTTGCCAGGGCATGGGGAGATGCCCGCTCGCAGGCGGTACAGCTTCGCTGGTGCTGCTACCTGAGCGTCTCTGTCTCGGAATATCCAGCTGATATAGCTGTGGAGTGCGCTCTGTATTAAAGCTTTCCTTTCACACAACCCTAACCTCCTGTTTTTCCCTCGCCAAGAGATCTTAGTTCGTTTTGCAGTTTGCTGAAAAATGATCTGTTTGTATTTTCGTTGAGGTTTTTTTCTCTCCTGCTTCTGACACTGACTTATTGGCTCTGAACTTAGTGGAAACTCTCATTGCCCTGCGATCGATCCAAGTCCTTTCGCACAAATAGAGTTTTTCCCATCTCCCCCACCCCTTCAGTAACACCTTCACACATCCCCTCCCAGCCCCATCGGCCGGGGCGCCGGAAGGCTTTCTCCTCGTTCCCCGCTGAACCGGGGTTATTTTTTTTCATTCTTTTGTTAGTCTTTTAAAAAACATATTTAGGGTTTCAGAGGGGCTGGGGGATATTTGTCTTCCTCCACTGAAACTCGCGGGTATATATTGTTGTGTTCTTCCTTCATTTGTTCAGAACCCCTTCTGCACATGTTGCCTCTAAAGTTACAAGATAGCAATTTCTTCGGCAAGTCCATGATAAATAATTCAAAGCACCTATTATAACTCGCATTACAAAGTATTAAAAGGCAACAGATGCAAAGAGATTAAAAATTAATAATTCAAATTATTGCAGTTCGGATATTTTTCTCACTAGTTTGTTTTGTTCTGCCCCGTGGTTTTCTAAGATTCTTTCTATCAGAACAGGCAAATATTTACGTCTATTTATCTGCATGTAAGTGCCGGCATCTGTGTCTGCACAGACTCAGTCGTGCCGCTGCCGTACCGATCGTGTGTTGCTGTCTGTCTGTGTGTCAGGAGCCTGTGCCCGCATCTGTATAATTGCTTAATAATATCCAGGTCTGTAGCTCTAGAAATACACTTTAGGAAGCGAATCAAATGTTGTTGGGGTCTTTTTGTTCTGTTTAGATTTGGTGGGGTTTTGCTTTGGTTTTATTTTTTTTTCCCTAATCGGAAGCCAAAAATTGGTCAGAAATCTCCCTGGAGTTTTTAAAAAATCACCGACAGTGAAATGCCTCTTTCATCTGCTGACATGTTTCGGATCGTACTGAAGCCGGAATTACTGACATCGCGTCTGGAGACAGATCGCACCGCTGAAAACTAAAAATAATGTCTAATGCACGCAGTGTTCGATGTTAAAGCTCTTTGGAAGCTTTAACACATTTTAAGCAATGTATTCTGGAAATCAGTTATTAGGAAACAGAAAGGCTGTTACCTACATCCGCGTTTGGGGATTTAATCGTGGGCTTGTATCTCTGCGCCTTCCTTCTCAAGGCAAAATCGGGATTTTTTTTAAACTTCAAGCATTTCCATTTTCTATCTTTTCATTTTGTGTTTTATGCAGCAGGCAGGGCGTGTCCTCAAAAGTTTCGGTGTCAAAAGTTACAAATTGCTCTTAATTATTCATTTCCTGACTCAACATACTCTCAATCTCGGTTTTCTATTTGTATTTTTTCTTCTTCAATTTAAACCTCGGAATTATTTTCTCTCCTGTGATTTAATTAAAATCACTGGAAATTCCTTGTTACAGTCCCTGATAAAGGGGGCTTTTCGCGTTCCTTCGTCCCCCTCTTAAGAAAGCCTTTTAAAATTGAAAATGTAGCACGAATGCCCTTTCCTCTGTGCCAGGAATGTATTTAAAATTCACACCGGGTATCTGGTAAATAAACCAGGAGGGATAGTGACTTCTTGGGAGCCTCCAAAGCCACTTCATCTCCCAGCCATACAATTGTCCTATTTTTCCCGCAGTCCAACCTTTCGCCAAACCAAAACGACTCACAGAACAGCCACCGACTAACCCGCCATTAATTCGAAACTGGCGTCTTCCCTCTCTGCCACTGAAATCCGAAATCAAAGCAAACAGCATCGGATCGCGGGGAAATCGGAGGGGTTAAAGCCGCGGAGGGTTGCGGGGGGTCCCGGCCCGGCTGGGCACGGACAGGGAAAGGGCCCGTCCCGGGGACTAACACGAGTCAGAATAAACTCTTGTCTGAGAGGCGACGGGGAAAGTGTGTTCGCGGAGCATAGCTCTGCTTCGGAGGGGGCTTTCTGTCGCACACTCACGGCACGCAGCACAGGCACAGCCGCACTCAGTCCCCTGCCCTCGGACTGGGGGTCCTGGCCCCCGCCCCACTGCCTGCACGGAGCTCTGCTCCCCTTGGCTCCGGGGCTGGCCGGCATCCTTGCTCTGCTGCTCGGGCCGACTGTATCCGTCCTGCCTCTGAACCCTCTCTAAGCCCGGTATCGGCCAGGGTGAAAAGGTGGACCTGAAGGAGGATCAGGTGAGGAAGGATGGTTGGGGAAGGAAGAATGAAGGGATGAGAAAGGGACAGCAGCGAAAGGAGCCGGGCTCCAGTACTCACGGTGCATTGCTGAGAAGGGATCTGCTTTGCAGTGCATATCCATGGGGAGGCAAAGGAAGGGGAAGAAATCGGCTGAAGCCGCCGTGTCGCCTCTAAAACTCAACTTCAAGACTTAGGGGAGAAAAAAATGAAAAAAAAAAAAAAAAAGGAAAACAAAACAAAACAAAAAAGCACACGAGGAGGAGAGAGGAGGGGAGCGGCGGGATGCGCTGGGCCCCCGGCCCGGCGGAGCGGGCAGCGAAGTACTTTCCGGGGGGCGGGAGGGCTGCGCCGGCCTTGGGGGAGTCAGCAGAGTCCGTGGGAGCGAGGGACTGGCGGCGCCGGGGGGCAGGTGGGTGTCATGGCTGGGAGGGCTCAGAGCATCCCCGGCGGCGGGGAGGGGGTGCCGGAGCAAGGTGCGGCCGGCGGCCAGGCGGCAGAAGGCGCAGGAGGACGCGGCTCTCCCTCCTCCTCCTCCTTCCGCGATCCGGGGCTAGTTCATTTAAGTTCAAAGCAGAGTAGCAATCCCCGGGAAAGCGGCGAGCGGCGGGCGGGCGCGACCCCTCCTCTCGGCCGGGCGGCGGATCCGGCGCCCGGCGGACTTTCGCCCGAGGTGGGAAGTGCTTGCGAGAAGCCGGGGCCGGAGACTGGAGCCTCCGCTCCCGGTGTGTGTCTCTCTAAAAGCCGCAGCGCCCTCAGCCCCCCGCCCGCCTCCCCGGAGATGGATGACTTGTCAGACAAAGGCAATAGATTCCGACACTCTCTGATTCGCCAGCGCGCCGAGCCGAGCGCGGCCAGGAGAGGAGAGGGGAGAGGAGAGAGAGGAGAGGAGAGAGAGGAGGGCCGGGCCGGCGGCGCTCGGCGCGGGGGGGGCCGCTGCCTGCGGGACCCGGCGGCGGGGGAGCCCCGGCCCCGCGCTCCGGAGCGCCCCGGGCCGTGCGTGTGCGGGGCGGCGGCGCCCCTGCCCGGCCCGCGGGAACGGACGTGAGCCCCGCTTTGTTGTCACTTGCGGCTCAGGATCCTTCACTCCCTTATTTAACACAAGCACACACGCCTTGCTAGTTTCACCTCCCTTCTCACGCTCCGCTTTTTTACCGGAGACTTTACTCGGGGTAAAGCGGGACAGGAGGGGGATTCGGTACACATCAAGGCTTCCGTGGTGTGCGGCTTAGTGTGGGAGAAAGAAAGAAAGGAGATGAGGGAGAGAGAAGAAGGAAAAGAAAAAGGAGAGAGACAGCCAGAAGAGAGAGAGCTCAAGAGAGGAATGTATAAAGAAGGAAAAGAAAGAAAAGTAAATAGAAGCCAGACAGAGAGAAAGAAATTACGAGACAGAGAGAAAAGGAAAGAGCAAGCAAGCTTCTTGCACCTCTTTAAACCAAGAGATTAGGCCCATTTCAGTCATTGCAAAGTTTTTTCCTCACATGCATTTGGGGAAATAACAGAAAATCCAACCTCACACTTTCCACATCTCTGCTGCTTCCTCTTTTTTTTTTTCTTTTTTTTTTTTTTTTCTCTCCCTAATGCTAGAGTGGTATTTTACAAATACATTTACTGCTAAAATAGACATGGCTTTGACCTAGAAGAGCAATATAAAGCAAGTAAGAAACACCTTCTTAGAGTAATAACCAGAGGCCAAAAGGCAGGACAGAAATTGCTGTGAGTTCAGTTTTGATTTTCAGACTTGAGAGTTTACCATCACCTAAAATGTACTTCCTTCTCTTTTCTTCCTTCATCCTTCCACATCCCTCTGCTTATCTGTCACAAAACAGTCCCCCCCCCCCTTTTTTTTTTCTAACCGCTTTAAGTAAAGAATGTCTGAGAGATCTTTATGAAATATTTTCCACTGTCTCATAAATCATTTTGGCACTTCAGCTGATGTTTTATCTTTCTCTCTCCTCTCTGTCTTTCCCTTGTGTGCAAAAAAAGGATGATTTGGAAAACAAATTTTTTTGTTACACCACCGGGATTACATAGAAGTGAGTCCTCCGTGACTGCGGGGCTGCGCTGCGGACAGGCGCGGCAGGCACGGCTGAGGCGGCCTTGCCTGCCCCAGCCAACAGCTCCTGCATAGGGGGAATTTTCCAGGGGATCGGGGCGCTCTGCGCCGCCCGCTCAGGATCTGCGCTGCCGCCCGCCTGGCGAAGGCGAAGGCAGCGCTCCGTCTCTCCCGGGGAACTCCCGCCGCACGCCGAGCTGAGGGCGGCCTCTGCTTCCCGCAGGCTGCCCCGCAGCCGGGCCAGGCTGCCCTGCTCGCCGCGGGCGCGCCGTGGCTCCGAGCCGCCGGCCGCAGCTCGCCCGCCCGCCAGGCCCCTCATCGGCGTTCCCGCCCCGGGCCCGGGCCCGGCCGGGCGGGGCCGCCCCGCGCAGGGGCTCCGGGGGCGGCGGGCTCAGGTGCGGGGCGGCGGCGCTCCCCACCGCGGCCTCTAGATGGAGCCCTCCGGTCGCTTGGCGGAGCAGAGAAGGGCCGGCGGCGGGCCCGGGATCCCGGGCACGGCACGGCCCGGCACGACACACGCACACCCGTCGGTGGGACAACGGTGGCTGTCGAGTCCTCCCGGCAGCAGAGTCTCCTGTTCGCGGCGGGGCCGGGATCCCGCTTATCGCAGCTGCCGGGAACCCCTCCCGCCGCTCGGCGCCTCCCACGTTGCCCGTGCCTGGAAACGGCCTTGTTACAACTCTCTGTTATAACTCTCCGTCACCGACCGGTCTAGGTCGCTTCTCGTCTTCCATCAGTCACCCGCGCCCTTCCTCCCTTCGGCCCCAGGCAGCCCCGATTGCCCCCGCGCTTGGGGCCGTGCTCAGGCACACAGCCCAGCCCGAAGGCACAGCCGGAGGTGCGGGCGGGAGCCCCCGGCAGTGCCGGGCAGAAGGGAACTCCCTGCGCCTGAACTAACACTCGGTGAGTTCATGGACCCTCTCAGAGATGCTCTGAGCCTTTTAAACTGGCGATTGTACGGTGAGGAGATAACAGCTTGGTGCTGGGTCGGGGCAGCCGGCGAATCCCAAACCTCCTCCCAATAATGTATTTTGCCTTAGTTTCCTCACTATTTTCTCGTACCACTGAGAAGAAAGAAAGGAATAGCAGGCTCGAGAAATACACAAAATGAGCACTCTGTGACACGAAGCCTGAATCCCACGGCACGGAAGTAAACCAAGTAAACGGGGGAGCCCTGAGCCTGGTAGAACAAAACAGCTTTCTAAGGAGAGGGAAGGGAAGGGAAGGGAAGGGAAGGGAAGGGAAGGGAAGGGAAGGGAAGGGAAGGGAAGGGAAGGGAAGGGAAGGGAAGGGAAGGGAAGGGAAGGGAAGGGAAGGGAAGGGAAGGGAAGGGAAGGGAAGGGAAGGGAAGGGAAGGGAAGGGAAGGGAAGGGAAGGGTCTCCGTTTGCTGTCCCCTTCCCCTACCACACATGCCACAATATCACCTGGTGCACCTTCCCACACCAGAGTTCCTGGAAGTGTTGCTTTGTCAACATTTAAATCCACTGAACATTTTCTGCCAACCCAAACTAAAATTACCGGGCTGTCCGTGCACCCCCGGGTGCTGCCGTGTGCCCTGAGAGACCAGGCGACGCCAATACCACGGGCCTCTTTCCACTCCCATAGCTTTGCATCTATTCCACTTCACGAGCCCTGTGTGATTATTTCCTTCTCCCACTTCAGATTAATCTTTTCATTGCTTTGCTTTCCTTTTCCTTTTTTTCTCTTCTGCTTTTATTTCTTTTTCTCAAAGAGAATCTGAGGATCTCCCCCTTCTTCTCTAACCCAGCCTTCCTCCCCCCCCCCCTCCCCCCCCCCCCGCCTTCCTCCAAGCAAGAAACATTTACACTTCAAAAGAGGCGGCCGCCTCTCTGCGGAAATTTCAAGAAAAATAAACTTTTTGGGGGGAGTTGCAATGATAGCCATCTTTCGATCTGCTTCATTAGCCGGCTTTCTCCAGCTGATCAAGTCGAAATCTTCTCCATTGATCCTGTTTCCCACCCTTGGTTCCAATACACATAACCTCGAGGGCCCCGTCAGCTTCCCTTCCCAGTCCTTTGAGTTCTTCCATGCTGCCTTGGCTTCCCTAACTTGCCGCCTCGCCTTGTCCTTGGGAACCAGGTTCTACAGACACTGCTCTCGGAAACTGCTCCCCCTGCTCCTCTGCCCGCTCGGGAAGGGCGCTGTGCCCAGAACAAAAGGGGTCGGGCGGCGGGGGGAGCCCCTGCGAGGGCTCAGGCCTGGAGCAAACGCTTGTGCCTGCAATCGCAGTTGGCTCCAGAGCCAGCACTTGCGCCCACGTTGGTTCCGTTTTCTACGGGTTGTCTGTAGCCAATTATGCTGGAAAACAGCTAAACGCGACCTATGGATGTAAGATGTAGGACGGTGTGCTGCAGAGGTGGAAGTTTTGGATTTGTACGCCATGGAGATGCCACTAAGTTCTCGGCTCCACACCCTGTCTTTTCCCCTTTGTCAAGTGGGCAAACGCTTACAGCCTAAATGTTGGTAGTTTGGAGGTGGTTTTAGCTCAATCCTAAATATTTTCAGTACCATATTTATGAATTCACAGAATAAATCTACGCTGACCTTCTAGGAGTATTTTTCTGACACATTGTTTCTGCGTCAACTAATTTAACTTTCAGCATGAGAAAGTCGGTGGCGAAATCCCTGTCTGTGAAAAGACAGAGGAAAAAATGATACACACCCCACCAAAGATGTGAGCATTTAAGGGAAGGGGTCGGCCTGAGTGTGAGTGTCAGAGAGACCTTTGAGTTAGGGGACACTTTGATAAAACATTCTTGGACGACTTTTGGGGTGCTTTGTCTGAGGACAGGATCATTTGTGCCCTGAGATTTCTCACTGCCTCTCGCCAAGGAGCACCAGATGAAAGGGATGTCCACATCTTTGCTGTAGGGGTACTGTGGTCTGGTCATACTGGAGGGGAGCGGGTGATGGGGCAGGGCGGAGGTGCCGAGCAGTGGCGTGGAGATATGCAGGACTGAAGCTGTGGGAGATTTCCGAGGGGTGCGTAGGGCTGGGCAGGGCCGAGCAGGGCCGAGCAGGGCAGGGCAGGGGGAGGCAGCCAGCGTCCAGCTACTCCTCCCTGTCCCCCCAGCTGCTCTGCCCAGAAGACTGCTCTGGTGATCGAGTTTAACAAATAAACATAAAGTTAGGTTTTAAACGAACAATTAATAAGAAAGAGGGCGCGAAAAGAATAAAAGACCCCTATCCTTCCCCTCCCCCTGTGTCTCCGTGCCCCTCTTCCCCTCTCCCTCTCTCTCCCCCTCTAAGCACCTCTGGTCACGTTGGAGGATGAGTTTTTGGAGAGCTTCTGGTACAATATGGAGCACCACGGGCTGCAATTTCACACTCCACAGCACATTCCCCCTAAAGCTACTTTCTTTTTTTCCCATCTAAGACCCCCTCATGTCTCCCCCTCTCTCTTTCTCTAGCTCTTTTGTGAGCCATGGGTGGGTTGCATGTCTGGGGGACGCCGGGGCTGCGAGGAGGCCGGCGGCCGGGCCCTGCCAGCGGGGCGGGTGCGTGTGTGTACCGGGGGGGCTGTGCTCCCCCCTCGCCCTGCCTGCTGCTGGCTTTTCCCTTCTCTGCATTTGTTTGCCCTGAATGGTAATAGCCCACGTGTGCTGCTCTTTATTCAGTCACCGACACTTTAACCTCTCCTCTTTACAAGAGAGCGTTTGCCACAAAAACGAGACAAGCCGAAGACCTTTTGCAGCCTCATTGAGGGGAAAAAAAAAAAGAAGAAAAAAGAATAAAAAGGAAAGAAAAAAAAAAGAAAAAAGAAAGAGTGGAGGGGGGAGAGAGCCAACAATGTGAAGAGACACTTCTGCAACAAAGCCGCCTCTTAGCGCACCGGGACGGCCAGAGCTGGGGCGAGTCTCCAAGCCTCCCGGACCACAGACATATGGGCACAGGGGCGGCCTCAGCACAGGCCGCCCCAGCCTGCCCCTTCCCACCCTTAGGAGGCAGGCAGGGAGGGGGCACACGGCTCCCAGCACTGAGCTGGGGCCTCAGTCCATCCCTGCCGCGGAACATCGCACCCAGTGCGGGCTGGAGGAGCGGAGCCCCCGCTGCAAGTGGGGTCCCCAGACCTGTTTCCTGCCAAGGCGGCCTCCACGGGCCGGCTTCGCCCTCTCGCCACAAAACTCCTGCCACCGATCTCTCCTTTTGTCTGTCCCGCAGCCCCAGAACCCCTCCTGTTGTCTGCCTGCTCATTTCTTTGCCCCGGAGCGGCGGAGCGGGGGTGAGGGCAGGGCGGTTTCGTGCTGCTCCTCTGACCCAAAAACGAACTGGCCCAGATGTGAACCCTGCCTCTTTCGTGATAGGAGACTGTGCCACTGGCAAGGCCCAGCTGTCTCTTGCTTTTGCCCTGGGCTGCCACTGGGGTAGAGGCGTGGGAGGCCCCCTCTATTGCCTCCTCCCCCCCCATGCTGGAGATGTCTTCTTTTTTTGTCCTCTAATTTCTCCATAAAACTCCCGATGAGTGAATTAGACGCTTATTAAAGTCTCCTTTTAATCAGCAGTAGTGGGAGATCCTCCCTCCCTCTATCTGCCCGTCCAAGGTTAGTTTGCCTCAGGGCGATTTGCAAATGTTAGGATTTACAGTTATCACACGCAAAAACATTTATATAACCCCTAACTATAATACACCCATAAAAACGGGGAGGCAGCGAAAACTGCTGCGGATCAGCGAAAAACCCTATGGCTTGCCCATTAAAGTCCCCGGAAAGGGTAATTCCAGCAGTCAGAGGGGCCAAAGTGTGGTAATGACTGCCTGGGATTCACATCTCCAAAAATGATCTCACAAAAAGACCCGCCGGGGAGAGGGGCGACCGCTTCGCTCCACTCCCTCCGCAGGGCCGGTGGGGGAAGCTGGAAGCAGACTTCTTCATACATGCACTGGAAAGTGATAGATATGCCTCGAGACTTCCTTCCTTCCTTCCTTCCTTCCTTCCTTCCTTCCTTCCTTCCTTCCTTCCTTCCTTCCTTCCTTCCTTCCTTCCTTCCTTCCTTCCTTCCTTCCTTCCTTCCTTCCTTCCTTCCTTCCTTCCTTCCTTCCTTCCTTCCTTCCTTCCTTCCTTCCTTCCTTCCTTCCTTCCTTCCTTCCTTCCTTCCTTCCTTCCTTCCTTCCTTCCTCCCTTCCTTCCTTCCTTCCTTCCCTGCCTCCCTTCCTTCCCTGCCTCCCTTCCTTCCCTGCCTCCCTTCCTTCTCTTCCTTCCCAGCCAAGCTGAGCCCGAATAATTTCTATATACACACAAATCCACCTCCCCAGAGAAAGTTGCTGCGGTCGCGTTTCTGGCAGTGGTTCCCAAGCCCTGTTGCGAGCCCTGCCTCTGCCCCTCGCTTCTCTCCGCCACGGAAGGCTCTCCGGTCGGATGGGATGCGCCGGGAGCTGGGTTGGGGAAGGCAGGCTCGTTTCCACCGCTAAACAAAGGCTGGAAACGCACCAACAAAGGACCTGGGGCGGCCCCTCCGCCCCGTGCGAGAGCCGCAGGTGAGGGCTGGGGCTTGCCCGGCCGGACGCGGGGGGTCCTGCCTGCGGACCAGTGCTTGAATCGGCGGCGGGGGGGAAATGCGAGTCTGCAGGGCTTCAGGAGAAACTGGTCGTAAGTTGGTGGGAAAACTTTCTTCCCCCTTCCACTCTTTATGGGAAAGCCGGGAAAACGGGCGAATTTAGCTCTCTGTCCTCCTGTGCCACTCGCAAAGACGGGCTCACTCCTTCCCTGCCCCTGGCTGGGAGCCGCCAAAGCTCAAGTTAGGCGCCTAATTAAAAAAAGTGGCAGGAAGACTCATGCCTCTTTAACACCAGCTGTTAATGACCTCGGAGTTTACTGCCTTTGAGGAGGAAGACGCAGAAGAGGCAGAGGGATGAAGTGTGCGGGGAAACGAAGGGGCTGAAAGAAGTGGGGGGATCTCTCAGCGTAGCGGAGGAAAAGACAGATTAAAGGAAGGGTGGGGGAAATGGAGAATTCTAACTTATAAAAAGGAGCTGGAAGGTGGAGGGGGCGGGGAAGGACTGAACTATGAGCCGACACCAAATCCCTCCAGTTTCCCTGGCTGCCTCATCTGGGCAGCTCGGGCGGGATGCGGAGTCAGAGAGCAACTGTGCGGGCGCGGGAGAGTGGCACCCAGAGAGGAGAGAGGACGAGCGGATGCGGGGTGGAGGGACAGAGGGAAGGAGGTTTTCCGAGCGCGGAGCGTTGTTCCCGAGTGCCTGCCTTTCCTCCTCCTCACTCGGACCCTGGTACTTTCCTCCTTCCTCTCCTCTCTGAGGTTTGCAAACCAAACGTCACCAATCAATACGAACCCCGGCTCTGTGGGTGCGTGTGTGCGTGTGTGTGCGTGTGTGAGCGCGTGTGAGCGTGGTTGTTGATCCTGACCCGCTGGACTTCAAAAATCTGCCTCTTCTGACACCCTCCCAGCCTGTAAGTTCAGAATTACAACCTTCTACATCTATGCAAACTTTTATTTGTGGGAGAATTTCTTTCTCGAGGAGAAAGAGAAATTGTCACCATGTGAACGGCTGATTTCTGACACACGGGGCTTTACCCCTCCCCAGCGTGGGGAAAAATATCTCCCGTGGATGTCTTTAAACTGTGCACAATTCATAACTTTGGCAATGTATATGTAGTGTTATTTCTGCAAGGCAGTTTTCCGGAGTTAGTGGAGGTGGTTGCATTTTGCTAAATGGATCCTTTGTGGTGAGTGCAGATTTATGCCCAGTTTTGATTTATAATTAAATTAGCTTCTAATTTGCAATATGTGCGTCTGTGTTTTAAATGTATCTAATCTGTGAAATTGAGGACTGGGGCACTTTAAATGAAAATCTACCTTTCGCCTCAAGGGTTTCTTTATGAAGGGATAGCCGGGAGGGCAGCGTGCAGGAGGAAAGTGAGGCTGTAATTTCCATTAGGAGATGTCAATCAATCTTTCTTTTCAATACATCAATTAATAAATCCGATTGGTACTGCGGACTGCTCACCCCCCACCCTCCCGCCCCCGGGGCACTCTTTTTGGCCGGATGGGGAAGTGTGAGGGGAAGGCAAACTTTGGCAGGGAAGTCCCCGCAGGCACAGCCCGACCCGACCCGACCCGCCCTCCCCCCCTCCCCTTCCCCCCCGCTCCGGCCCTGCGCGGGGCTCCGGGACCGGCTCCAGCCTCGGCGCGGCGCTGGGGGCGGCAGGCGAAGCCGGCGGGACTCCCTCCGTCGGCTCTCGGGGTTTCGCAGAACTAAACTGACACAACATGGTGAGATACGGTCAATTTTTTTCGCCCCCGTAGTGGGGGTGTGCACACGCGGTTAGATCTGGGCCCGGGATCCCCCGTCTTAGCTGATTTATATTTAGGCTTCACTTATTTGAGCGGCCCTCCCCCACCGTCCCACCCCACGCAGCTCCAACCCGGGCAATATCATCGGTTTCATTGGTTATTTTCCAACGGAACCGCAGCTTAAATTTTTCACAATTAAAAAGCGGCCGGGATGGCGGGGAACTTCTGCAGCCTGACAGCTCGCCCTAGCTCTCCCTGCTGTTAGCGTGTGCTCCGCACCTACAAATTACCACGGAAAGAGGGTATTTATTACTGGTTTTGGGCTTTTAACGGGCAAATACAGTAATGCCTCTAATTTAGCAATTACACCGATTCTCCTTTATTTTCAAGCGGCGCTGGTCGTTCAGCAAAATGTCACCGTGGCGGGCAGGCGGGTGAAAGCCCGAGGACAGCCCGGCGCAGGACTGCCCAGTGCCCACTTGGGGAAAGTTGGCCCGGCCAGGGCAGGCGTGGGGAAGGGGGACAGCGCCGGGACAGGGTGGCACCGAGGGCCTCCCGTTGGGTCTCTCCTCTTAGAGCTTCACAGTCAGGAAAACCGGACAAACAAAACTAATTCAATGTGTCGCCTCTCCCTGACAGAACACACAGAGTATTTTATAGAAATCCGGCTACAGAAAGGGCTGACTCTCCTGAATCCACGACCAATGTAAAAAAGACGCTTAGAAGGAGGAGAACATCCTCAAACTACTCCGTTGTCATCGTCATCATCATCATGTCCGTTTGATTTAAAAACAGCACGATAGGGAGCAGGCTCTCACTGAACGCTGTCTCCTCAGCTTTCTTTTTTTCCTCCCAACCACACGGCTTTGTACCCTCAGATTTGCGGGCTACTGCTGCCGGTTTGAGTTGCCCGATACGAGCAGCGTTTTGCGTGTCTCCAGCGAGAAGGGGAACGCTGGGTGAACAGAGGGCTGCGAGTGGGAGCACGGGGGCTACGGGGCCGAACTTCGGGAAGGAATGAAGTAAAAAGAGAGAGAGAATGAGAGAGTCTCCCAGGCAGCTCGATCCCATTAGCTCCGTCCTTGGGTTGCATATTTATACGGTCTAGGAGGTGAACAGATGGACTATCAATTTAATTCCATCTTCAACACCATCAGAGATTGATTTTCTACTCGCTTTTAATTTTGCCATAATTAATTAGATCATTACAACTGTTTTCTATTGATCTCCCTATTTAAACCTCAGATGCAAAGGGACTTCGGCAGATCCTTTAAAAACACAGAAGGGAAAAGGAACAGAGGGGTTTGCAAACTTTCTGAAGGTTTTTTTCAGTTTTGGCTTAGAAGATTTTCGGTGAAGAATAGCAAAAAACTGCCTCTGTGGCCTTTTCGTTTAGGAGGCCTTTTTCGTTGCCTTTGTAATTTTCTTTTATGTTTTGGTGAATGTTTGTCATATTTATATGTAGTATACAGCATATATAATAGATTTAATTGGTTCGATTATGAAAACATAAGCTTGCACGTGTATATGCATATATATATATATTCACACATAACGTGTTTAATATTGAGATTTACAGAGGTGATGCACACACATTTATATACGGGGAAACTATCGACAGAAGAGATGTGGTTATCTGAAGGGCGAATATTTTTATTTGCCTCCCGTACGTGTCTCTGTGTTGGTGCACTTGAAGCCCTCTCTAGGTGGGGGATATTTCACCCTTCGACTCCATCAGAAATGACAAAGGAAAAGCAGCGCTATTAGCTCCGGTTCCTAGCCTTGGTTCCCAGCGCCCGCCGCAGCCTTTCTTTACCAAGCCTCCCCTGCAGCAAACGAATGGCAGCCGGGGCAACAGCACGGCTCTGTCCTGGCAGTCGGTGAGGTTTGTATTTTAAACCTCTGTATCCTTTTCCCCCCCAAAAATCCCTAAATTAAAAGCTCTGTTTATATACTTAATTTGAGGGAACCAAACCGCGTAATTGTGCTTTTACCGCGAGCGGCAGCGCCGAGGAAAACCTCTCCGGCGGGGTTTGTTTGAAGCTTTGTTTGCAAATCATAAAATTGCTGACTGGGAGACGGGGGCGATCCGGAGACGCGTCCGTCGGCGGAGCAGGTTTGGGGGTCACAGAGGCGGCCCCCGCTCGGGGGCGAGGCGGTCCCGGCCCCCGCCCGCCTTAGCCCCGCGCTCCGTCCCCGCAGAGCCCGGGAAAGGCGCTGGGCTGCCCGAGGGGCCCGAGGCGGGGACAACGCAGATCCAGAGCCAGGACGGCGAGCAAAGTTTCCCGAGGTGGGGAGGGAGTCGGTGGAGGAAGAGTTTAAGCAATGTCCTGAACTTTCTGCGGACGGGAGGGACCTCCGGGGTTGGGGCAAATAGACAAAGGCCGATGGAGGGGGCTGGTTCGGCCGCCCGGGGCGCCTGGAGGGAGGCGAGGCGCAGCGCCCGGGGCCGCTGGCGGTCGGATCGGGCCGGGAGGGAAGGGACCGCGGCTTGGCCCGGCTCTCGCTCGCGTCTGGGGGCTCCGCTGGGGGTCCTTGCGGAGCTCCCAGGGCAAACACGGTGGGAACCGAGCCTTTCAAGGGGTGCTGGAGCGGACACCCGTAAGGAAAAGGGGTATTTAGCAGGTGAGATAGCAAGTGTTAGAGGGGGATCTGGCAAGGCGTGGAGGAGAGCAGAAGCAGGCTGCCTCCTGCCAAAGGAGGGAGTTGGGGGTGACGGTCTCATCCCTCCCTGCTGAATATTCAGCGCCCCCCCGCCTTACCTGCTCTCCCTGAGCTCTGAGCCATGGCTCCTCTGCCTAATGGCCCGTCTCCCCGGGACGGCTGCAAGCCAGTAGATCCGCCGCGGCCTTTTCTTCGTTTCTCTCCTCCCCGCTTGGGTGTCTTGCTTTCCCCCGCTGACTTTCGAGATCTAGGCGCAACCACCCAAAACTAAACGGTTTAGATAACAACACACACACACCAGAGCACCACCACCACCACCAAAAAAAAAAAAAAAATAGCCAGCCACAGAGGAAAAAACGCCGCTCTACTGAGCCGGGACAGGCTAAAAGGAGGGGAAAATAAATAACAATCAAAGCAAATGCAGCGCTGCTGCTTATAAAATTGGAGAGGGGCTCACCTGCTCCAGCCTACCAGGGCTGTGCAGCCAGGGAGGAAAGAGGCTGGGGGGGTCCCGCGGGGATCCTGCGGGAGGGGGGAACAACGCCTGGACTTTGAATCTGCTTCCCCTTGCCCCCCTCCCTCAAGCTGGCTACCTGTAGGGAAGCCTTGTTGCAACAGCAGATTAATTTGTTGTCTTATTACCATAAAAATGTTCTCGGAGAGGGGTTGGCAAGGGAGAGGGGGACGCGGGACAGAGGAGGAACTTCCTCCAAGTTGAAAAGGGAGGCGGTGGGCTCAGGCTGGGGGGGAGCCCGTCGGGGACGGGCGGGGGATTGGTCTGGATGGTGGCGCAGCCCACCCGGGAGCTGGTAGCTCTCAGCTCGGGGTCCGGGGCAGACTCCAGGTGGGGTGGCGGGGGACGGGGATTCCGCCGCTTAGTTTGGAGGCGACAGGAGGCAATCCTGTGAAGTCTACCTCTGTGAGCGCCTAGCTTTTCGCCTCTGAGAGATTATCCATCCATCCATCCATCCATCCATCCATCCATCCATCCATCCATCTGTCCACTCGTCTCTTTTCTTGCTCTTACGACCACGTTTTGATAAAGGCTTTGGACTGAAAAGAAATAATAAATAGAACAAAGATCTAAAGAAAAGAAGAAAAATTCCCAGTGCTAAAGACATCACTGAACGAATATTTTTCTTTCTCTCTTTCTACTCCCCCCCTTCTATCTCCCCATTGATTGAAAGTCTCTCTCAGCACCAACAAGGAGTCCCAGGAAAAATGAACCATTCTGCTATCGATTCTTCATTAAAATTACATTTCTGCATTTGCTAAATTGGTTTTAAAAAGCTTCCCCTGTTATTATTGTCTTGTCAGAGCCGGCGGTGCTGGGCAAACAGTATTTAAAAGCTTGGGACCTCTCCAAGATGAGGCTGTTGGGGGTTATGTGTGTGCATGTGTTTCTTTTTCTAAAGTGTTTAGGAAAATGTTAACAACGCGGACTGGCGAAAAGTACGCCCCAGACAAGTGGAGAACTGTAAAAATAAGGAAGGCGGAGGGAACGCTTTCCTTCATATCACTTAAAAATCATCGATTGCCTCTTCAAGCAAAGAGAAAAAAAAAGTTTCATTTAAAATATTAAAATAGGGCACTAGAAGTCAATAATTGCAGCAACGAGTATTTGCCTCAGACGCCGTCTCCAGCCCGGTCTGCAGCAGCCGCCGGATCTGTCTGGAGTGGCTCCTCACCTCCCTGCAGCCCGAGCCCTGCTCGCAGCCGCGCTGAAATGCTTCCTCGGTGAGATGTTTAAATAAGTCCAGCTAACCCTGACACATGCACCAGATTCCTCCGACCTTACCCCAACAGACCCCACGGAATCCCTATCCTCCCTCCCCGGGCTGGTGCGGGAGAAACCCAGAAGGGACTCTGGGAGATTTACTTTGAATTCTGCAAATCTCTCTCGAAAGAGCAGGGAAGCAGAAATGTCTTCCTGATGTGTTTATCCCCTAATCAGTTCATTAGTTATAAACAACATGACATTAGAAGTTAGGAGGCAGTTGATATTAATTTTTATTTAACTAGTTGATGTTTAATCCGTCACGCCAGACTGCTTAGAGAGAGCTGCCTGACACAAACCAGTTAGAACTTCATACACCGCGATGATCGGCCGGGCATTGGGACAAACAAGCGGCGGTGGGGGGGCGAGGGGCAAGGAAACAGAAGGGAAAGGAGCAAGGGGGAGAGGGGTAAACCCAGAAAAGAGGGGGAAAAGCAGCAAAAGAGACTGGAAAATCCCCCCTTCCCTGTGTAAAATGTTTATGCGAATCGGCAGAGAAGGGAAGGGCGGGGGGACGAAGCATGAAAAATATCGTCAGGAGGCTGAGCCGAGCGGGCCGAGAAGGGCAGGTGCCCATGCCAGCCACCCCTGCGGGCTGTGGGGCGGGTCGGCGGGCGGCCCGGGGGCTTGGGGCGGGCTGGGCGACAGGGCCGGGGCTGCCCGGGGGTTCAGCCCCTGCAGGGGCGGCAGGGGCGACGTGCGGCTGCGCACCGTCGGGCAGAGCGGGGGGCACCGCCGAGAGAGTCCTCTCTTAATTAAAAGGGGCACAGGTTAATTAGCAGAGGCTAGCTGAGGGAGAACAGCAACACATGGTGGGGCCGGGATAAGCGGGAACCGGACTTTTCCCGGTTTCCCGGTGTGTAACAGTCCTCTTCGGTGCCGGTCCTCTTCTGTGCGACCCTTAACCAAGGAGCGCAGGTGCTGCTACGGACAAAAAGAGTGAACAATTATGGGTACCTCAACGGACTCACGACTCTTCCTGCCTTAAAGCTGTACTGAAGTATTATCTAACGCGAGTCTAGAATTACAGATGTCCCTGTTAAAATTTCTTGTTTCTCCCCTTGCAGCAAACTGGTGCTCCACGAATGGTTATAGCATACCTGTTTGGCTCTACACAATCTCTATGTATGTGCTCTTTACCCTGCCGATGTGTTGGTCGCCCACCCTCGCCTTTGCTCCCGAGGGGAGCCCCAAGCCTTATCCCAACACCTTCTCCTTCTGTGGTGGGACCCCCGGCGTTTCTTCCCCCTCCTGTGGGCCCTCAGTGTGCCCTTTCACTGAGCACTGTTTAGATGTATTAATGCCAGCTATCGTAACTATATGTTCATGAATTTCACCATTAAAACATTTCTTGGCCAACCAGGAGAACCCTCGGCAGCAGCCGGGTGCGTTGCTTGCCCTGGACGTCCGCTCCTCCGTGCGGCAGCAGCCGAGCGACTGTGACTACGGGGAAAGTGTTCTACGACACATATTTTAATATCAATTTCCATATTAATCAATCACCTCAAACATCTATCTGCTGGATAAAGGAAATAGTTCGCATTCCGAAGAAAATTGCCTGCTTTCCTGCAGTTAATAGTTAACTCCGTAATAGAAAGTTCCCAGGGAAATGCGGAGGCAGAGGGAGCGCGGCTCTCCCTGCTCCCAGCCAGCACCGACCGCCGCTTCCCCCTGGCCGCGGCCGCTCGTACCACTCGGGAAATCTCCCCGCTCCTCCGCTGCGGGCCCGGGCTCTGGCTGCCTGCACCTTTAGGAAAGAAATCAGGACGGAGTGTTTTAAGGAATAAACTCCTGATGGGGCTGTGGTGTACAAAAGGGAGACAGACAGGCTCTTTCCCCGTAGTCCGAGACAGAAAGTGGTGCAACAGGTAATAGGGCAGACACTACCGACACGGGGAGCAGGGACGATTTCCCGTGGCGGGGGAAAATGCCCATTGCTTGGCTGTTTGTCTTGAGAGCGTTGTAAGGAAATGGGTGCCTTTCCCTTTGTCCAACGAGTCCTCTCCCTTTCTCTGAGGCAGGGTGTGCTTTGAAGGGTGGAGAGGATATTAGAAAGAGGACCTGGGGAGGAACGGACAAGGGAGAAGAAAGGACAGAGGCTGGACCCCGGCCGGGGGCTTCGGCACTCGGAGGCAGCTCCCTGCGGTTCGTCCGGCCGGCAGCCGTGCATAGGCAGATCCAGCCCTTTCCCGAGAGTTTCGGGGTGACTTCAGAGTTGCGGGATGTCCGTGCCGCTGCCACTCTGCCCCGCACTATTGCCTTAGTGTTGGGCTGGCCACCTGGTGCTTTTTCATGGTGATGGCGGAACGGGGGAGGACAAAGGGAGAGGTGAGAGGAGCAGGGCAAGGAGTGAGCCTCTCTCCTGTCCGTAGGGGCTGTGAGATGAGCAGGAATACTTTGAGCTACCAAAGTTGCAGGGATGCGGCTGGCACGGGGAAAGGCTGCCTTTCCCGTGGCTGAGCTGGTGTCAGAGCAGCGGAGTGGGAAGGGGTTTGCGAGAAGTTTGGGGTGGGGTGAATGCCTCGGGCGGGGGGTTAGGGTTGTGGTGGGATGGAATCCTCCCGGCCGCCCGCGGCACGCAGCCGCAGGGGCTATCGCTGCCTTCGGGTCTCTCCGACGGGGTGCCCGGTGCTGGCGGGGGTGGGAGGTGGGCGGGAGGGATGGAGCCGGGGTAGCTGCGCCAGACCACGTCGGTGCGGGGGCCTGGGCGTGAAGTTGCCGACCGGGACGCGGCGCAGGCACGAGCGGGCTGGGCGGGCGTGCCGGTGGCGCCCCGGGGCACGAAACCAGGCCGGCTGCGGGAAGCCAGGTCCCCCGCCAAGATCTGCCCGGGAGCTCCCGCACCGGCTGGAGGGCAGCCGGCAGGAGAGCGCAGTTTGGTTGGCTCGGGGGTCCCGACGCCCCGGCAGCGGGGCGGCCTCGGCCCCGTTCCCCGCAGGGCGGCCGGGCCGCGCGTCCCGCCAGAGGGGGCAGTGCAGATCGGCGGTGCCGGGCGCGGGGCCCCGCCGCGGCCCGGCCGGGGGTGCTGCCCCAGACCCGGAGCCGGGGAGTGTTAATCTCTCGCTGCCCCGTGGTGACGTTTAGATTCAAAAGCGCTTCCCAGAATGTTTCCACGGCCCCGACTGGTGGTCCCGCTTGGAGGCGGTGTCTGGCAAAACCAGGCGAAGTCTCCCGGGGTGGGGGCTACCGCACCCCCTACGCGGGGCTCGGGGCGGGCGGGCGGCCATGCTCTTCCCGAGAGTTGGGGAGACGTCGGTGTGGTCTCTTATTCCTTCTCCAGGTAGTTCAACATAAGTTTCTATCTCAAGGAAGAGGACCCGGCAGCCAGACGGCCTGCGGGCGCACTGTGCTTAAGGACAGCCCGGGTCCGCAGGGCCCGGGCAATCTGGAGGGTTTGGGGAATCTGGGAAGTCCCAGCGTGGATTAGGATAGGAATGAGGGAGGTGGACGCGTAGGCAGGGGGCTTCTGCTTGCCGTTGCCAGAACTGGAGAAAAGGAGAGGAAAAATGGAAGATCACGTAAAAACCGTGAGAGAGTACGGCAGCATAACACGCCATGTGCCAATGTGCCAAAAAAGGTGAAAATAAAAGAAGCATAGAACTAAGTGAGAAGGTGGAAATCAGGATGAATGGGTAGACAGAAAGACGGACATTGATCTTTACTAATATTAGAGAAAAAGGTCTGAATAAAGAAAGGGACGTTTAATTTGATGATGAAAGGGGGATGGATGGGTGGATGGATGGATGGATGGATTGATGGACAGGATGAGCGAAAAATAGAAAATATGAGAAGAGGGAAACAACCCCCCACCTTTGTAGCGTTTGTGGACAGAAGTAGTGAATTAGGGGGCAGAGGAAGATAAAGGATAAGAGAGGAAAGGATAAGAGGAAGAGGAAAAGAAAAGGAAGGAAAATAAGTAAAGAGTAAAGAGGTTTTTAAGAGCCGTCAAACACTTGGTAGACATGAAAATTAGAACAGAAAAGCTGAAACATTTATGGCAGCCTGCGCCGAGGTGATTTCCCCATTGGCATTTTATGGAGCTCCTAAATCTCAGCTTTACGCTGTTTTGAGCTGTAAGAATTATTTTCCGCCGCCCTTTTCTTTTTTAGGTTCACTTCCAGCTTCCATTGCGACTGCCCCGGAGCAGCTGTCCCCCGAGCAAGCGCCTTCCGTCAGGCCGACGGGCAGCGGGCTCTGGCCCCTCCGCACCGTGGGGGACGCGGCAAGTCCCGGCTCTCCAGCCCTGGCCACCCTCGGCAGCCCGGGGGTCCCGGGGGTAGCAGCAGGAGCAGCTCGCAGCTGCCTCGCAGGCGCCGGTGTGGGCCGGTGAGCAGAAGCAACAGTTCCCCGGCACGTCGAGGGAAGGGAAGAAGCTGCTTTTCCCCGGGGCACGGCTTTCTCCGGGATGTAAGAGCGAGCAAGCGGCGGCACGGCTGGGCTGCCTTGCTCCGCAGCTGTTGCCGGGCGCGGGGGCGAGGGTTGGGGAACGGCTAAGGGAACAACAGAAAATAGACCTCAAAGTGCAAGAAGTAAGGAAGCAGTGGTTCTCCCTTCCCCGACAGCCTGCCCTTACACGCCGTTTCCACGTCGGTGGAAAACTCCAAACCTCGGTGGAAAACTCCAATACTCCAGGCACTAGTAATGATAAGAGGAACAATAATGACAACAATGATAATGTGTTTCCGTGTATTAAAGCATAGAAAATAAACATCCTCCTACATCCGTTGCCTCCCTGGTCCTCGGATCTCTTGAACGCGCCGAGTTTTCAGTGTTTTGGAGGCTGGAGTAGGTTTGAGAGAGGAACATTGAGTGTAAGAGTAAAAGCCGAGGGAGATGTAACTCGTGTGCCTTTCACCTTTTCCCGGGAACACAACCATTGTCCTTGTGACAAGAATCTCTGTTATGGTCTGGGAGCTGTAGAGAAAAGGAAACTTTGCAGGTCTGTCTCCTAACTCTGCCGCGGGCAGCTCCCTCCGCCTCCCCTCCTTGTCCCGCAACCCCAGCAGCCCCCGGGCTCTGAACCAGTTGATATAAAAGTGTGTGTGAGTAGGATAAAAGTTCCAGTCTCTCATGAGGGGAGAAGGCTGCAGGGGCAGAAGCAAGTTAATTTCCAGCCGATTTCTCATTACTCTTCTTAACGCCTGTAAGGGAGAGAAAATTAGGCACACAGCACACGTTTTGGCCACTTCATAAAAAATGCAGATTTGAGAGATGATGTGAAATGTGCCCTCGAGTCAATGATTAAAGATAGCTGACTACATTTTTTTTTTTCCTATTTGGAGTTGAGATGAGAAATGCCCCTGGGCTCTATAGGTCCAGGAAGGGTCCTTTAGTAACTGATAAATTGGCCCAAGAACTCTCTCTTCCCCTCTTTCCCTCCGCCCCTCTCCCTCCCCCACCCCCTCAGTCCCCTCCCCGCCCTGTACCCTCCACCGTCACACGTCGTCGACCGTCAGGGGAGAGATGCAATCCGCTGCCCTTCGCCCGGCGATCAATAGGAATCGCTCTCGGGGGATTATTTCCCGAGCGGTCCATGTGTGTCTGGACAGGGCCAGGCGTGACACCCCAGCGAGAGAGTGCGGAGGGGCGCGGCCACTCCCGCTTGTCCCACTCGAGTCAGTAACTTTCGCTCCCCACCATCCCCTTAGCTTGTCAACTTTGCCTGCGAATCAGCCAAGAGACAGAGATTCTGATTCAACAGCATTAAAGATTTGCGCTTAAGAATACTCGATGGAGGAGATAGCCAGTCTGCAAAGAGGCGTTTTCCCATCTGTTTTGAAAGCAGAGAAAGTTAAAGCTAATGGCCACGGGCATCTCTGGCAGTTGTCATCTCTACCCGATTGTCAGAAGTCGAGTCTTCCTCCAAGTTTCCTAAGAAAGTTTTGGCATCGACGGATGTCCGTGTAAAGGGGGAGCACTGGCCTCCCCCTGCCACGGCCACTCCTGAGCGGACAAAGAAGCGTTTGCCGAGCCCTGCCAGGGGGAGGTTTAAAAGCACAATGAAGGGAAACTGTCAGGAAGAGCCCTGATCTGTCTCTTCCCTGCCTGGCGTCGGAGGTTACAGAGCGCCCGGGCTGTGGCTTCCAGGGCTGGCATTTTCGGTAAAGACAGGAGTGAGGAATGCTGAGGGTGGGGCGAAGGAGAGCAGTGCCCTCCAAAAGGCGCTTCAATTTCTTTCTGAAAAGCATCCTTCCCTGCAGTCCCCATCACAAACTTGAGAGGGAGAAAAAATAGAAAGGGAAGGAAAGATAAGAGAGAGGGGATGGGGGGATAAAATCAAAGCTTTCCAGCCCGCTGGAAGAAGAAATGTGTATTTCTTTTTTCTAAACACTTCTAATTTTTCAAACCAATTGAAAATAATAAAATGTATAAAGAAAGCAGGGATGCAGTTTTCCAGAGCTCAGCTGCTGAATAACTCCTCATCAGCCGCACCGATTTCTTTGATTAATCCCGAGGTCTGAAGTGGAAGCAGTTCCAGTGTGATACCTTACACGCCAATATGCTTCTGCTTCCCTACGTTGTTAGACTCGTTTATGCGCATTTTTAAACAATAATTTCGAATTCTTTTCCCCTTAATAAATCCAATTTTTGAAGCGGTACCTGCTTTCTAATTGCCCTGAATAAATACCTTTTCCCCCATCTCCGGTTTCCTACGTCCAATGGCACCCCAGTGGGAAGGAGGTCGCAGGCACCAGGCCGGGGGTCCAGACCACCCCAGCTTCTGACAATTTCCTCTTGCTCTTTAGTCAAGAACTTGTAATTGTAATTTTGTGTGCGAAACGGTGCGGACCGACATTCACTGTCTTAATGGGACTTAATGTAAGTGCGCACGATCCTTTATGCAACCATATACATAACGAGCGCTCTCGTTCCTAGACGTATTGCAACTCTCAGATTCCCTGTGTAACTATAAGTATATATGTTATGTTCACAACTACGCACACATACCCGAAATAGATTTGTCTGTGGAGAGGAATACGTGGCAATATATCAGAAATGTATAATATAAACCCGAATCTTTATATCAAAACGAGGAGACTTTAATTTATATATATTTTATTGCGTATAACTATTTCTTTTGGAGACAGCTAGGGAGCATTTAGTACATGGCGAGATGCACCTGTGTGGGGATCTGAACGGGAATGTTCCCTTGTGCTTGCACAGCCTGTGCTTATGAACATATTTCACATGTATCTCTCTCCCCCCTCTTCTCCATTTATAAAATATCAGTGCGATGCTTTAGAAAAGCTGTGAGCTCTGCACAGTTCTTTACCCTTTTGCCAGATGATGCCGTTGTTTATAAAATCGCACTTCTCTGCCAGGCGGCTTGCACCCTCCGTACTAATTCACACTACCGAGTCATTTATCCAGCTTTCATTTCTCCCTGAATTACCCGTCTCGGAGTCAACCAGAAGCACCAAATTCCTGCCTTTCTGATGAATGGACAATATTGTCTGCTCTTTTCAGGGCGAGAGAAAAATAGCTCGGGCAAACGAGAGCGAAGCCGGGGGCTCCTCGGCGGCTGCCCCGCAGGGAGCCGAGCGGGGCCGGTCCCGCTTCTCGGCCGAGCCGCCCCCGCGCCGCGCGTGGGTCAGCCGGAGGTGCGGCCGCGGCCGCGGGTGGGAGACGCACCGGGGAAGGCTCGGACGGGAGCCAGGCTGCCCCCGGCACCGAGAGTCGCAGCCCGCCGAGGAGGCGCCTGCCTCCGCTCCCCGGCGTGCGGTGCCTGTGTGCGGTTTTCCTGGGCTGGCTTTGGGCTGCTTCGCAGGAGGCGCTAATTAGAGTGTAACTGCCAGGTCATTGATTTCATGTTACCAGAGTTGTTGTTGTTGGTTTGGGTTTTTTTTTTTTGTTTTCTTTTTTTTTTCCCCTTCTTTTTTTTTCCCTTCTTTTTTTTCCCCCACACATGAAATATTAGCCCAGCTCGAAGGCAGGAAGAGCTGGGTTGGGAATAGTCTCAGAGATCCCCCAGACCCACAAAACCCAATTAACCTAATACACGCACACTGCTGGCTTGGGAGTTTCAAGCTCCAGACCCGAGGATCTGTCTGTTTTCCCTTTGTTGCTTTGTTGTGAGTCTCCTTCCGAAGACGATATCTGAATGCAGGGAGCATTATCAATGACTTTTAAATAATAACAAAGGGGAAAAAATAAAAATAATCAGCCCCGCCTCTTCTAGTTTCAATTACTCTAATTAAAAACCCGAAAGGCAATTCCTAGGCAATACCTAATAATAGAATTAGCAATCGGATCCATCATTTCACACGGGGATTTACTTGCAGGGGTTCTCTGCGAGCTCTATTAATAATAATAAAAAATCCTGCTAACCCTCTTTTTAAAATTAATAACTCTGTAATTATAATAATTTTATGTGCCTTTTTATAAGAAGAGGTTAATGTTGCCACAGTCTGGGGATGGGAAAGATGAAGTGAAGCGAAATACTGCTGCTTAAACTGACACCTTCCTATTTTATTAGGAGACATTATTATTATCAGACATCTGCAGGTAGAGAATTAAAATTAAAATCGCTTTCAACAATTCAATACACTTTTTATCAGCCATCTATCTGAAAATCATGAACATTCATCATCGGAGGCATTCTCCCTGAAAACAAGAACCCATTCAAATTTTATACAAATTATCATATTTATCATAGTCTGAAACTCTGGAGTAACATCTCCACAAACTGTCTGCTAACTCCCCAGGGAACTGAATTCCACTCCGCAGTCGCTCAGAGCAATTCTCGCTCCCTCTCCCTCTCTCCCGGCCCTTTCACACTATCTGCTTCCCGCGACTCCGCAGCCCCCAGAACACAGGGAGTGAGGACGCAGAGGGAAGGGGGTGGGGGGAGAAGGATGCGGCGACAAACAACATTAAAGTAACACACAACAGGGGGAAATGCGTCCCTACTTCTTGCAAGAGAAATAAGTTTCGCCTGATGTAGGAGACTCTAAAGATTAAAACTCTGCTGATTTTGGGAGAATGGCAACGGTTTATCTTTGAGGTTGATGTCTCTGCATAAGACCATTATTAAGAGCAGAATATTAGTAATGATAGTAATAATAATTAGTAATAATAACAATAGCAATAGCAATAGTAATAATAATATGTGATCCTCGCCAGTTTGGTGGGAGTATTTTTTGGTTTTTCTGGGCTTTGGTTGTTTTGGATTTTGTGGGGTTCTTTGTGGGGTTGTTTTTTGTGTGCTTGGTGGGGGATTGCAGGTTTTTTTTGTTGGTGGTTTGTTTGTTTGTTTTTTTCCTTGTAGAATTCCATCAGCGCAGGGAAAGATATTGGCTGTTATTTGTGTGGGCACTAGGTGCTGGTGACAAATGACACGAATCCGTGCTTCCTGTTTGCGGGTTTGGATGAGACAAATCACTTCCCACGCTTTGCTAATGACATAAAGTTCATCAGTGCTGAATCAGGGGCTGGAGCCGCGCCGGCTCCACGCCTTCGTGCATCCCCTCCGCAGATGCGCCGCTCGCACCGAGGGAGCGGCAGCGCGGAGCGGCTCTGCCCCGGCCCCGGGCCCCGGCCCCGGCCCCGCCGCCCCCGGCCCCGCGCACCTCAGCACCGCGGAAAAAAGTAGTTCCAATACAATGTTTGTTAACTAGGTTATCTAGGCTGTAGAAGATTTTAATGTTGAATTTTATAGCTTTACCACGCTCTACCGTCCTTGTGAATATTGTAATATTGCATTTTTTACAAGTTACTCTTCTGTTAATGTTCCAGCTAGTAACTTTTATAATCCTCCTCAATGAAATTTTTTTGTATTCTTCCGCACCGTTAACCTCAATGGCGGCACCTCAGCCCCTGGCAGGAGGCAAAGATGAAATGAATTCCTCTTTAATCAGAAATAATAATAATAAAAACACACACAAGGCTCCCTCTGCCTTTTATTTCAGTTTCCCTTTTCAGAGAGGGGGTGACGCCTTGGGAGTCCCCAGCCCCTGCCCCCCTGCTGTGCTCCTTGGGTGTGCCTCTGGCAGAGCTAGAGGTGGGCCAGGGTGGTGATCACCCAGCTCTGGTCACTTCGCTGAGGATGGGGGCTGTCGCCTGCCCATCTCTGGTCCCTCTGCCCCCCACCTCCTCCTTTGCTGCTGAATTCTGCTGACAGCCTGGAAGCTGGCTGTGCAGCAGGTGTGAGCAGGAGGTCTTCTCAGGGCTGTCCACAAGAAGGGAAAGTTGGGCGCTTATTTTCCCTCTTTTTCTGTAATTCTGTCTGTGGGTTGATTGAGATGCTCCACAGAGCAGCAGCTTTAGAGCAAGTCCTGCTGGTGTCAGTCAGTTGAGCTCCACTGGCTCTCTGGTTTCTGTTGACCTCAGCTGGGCTGGAGGTGCCCAAGTCCTAGCTGTTTGTTTTGCTGAGTAGTCTGAGATGCATCTAGAAGAGTTCAGAAAATGCACTCAGATGGTCTTCTAATGAAATAAATCCCTTTGGATGTAAATAATGCCGGAAATCGCCTCCCCCTCATCCCCACAAGCTCTCCAACTTCTAGATGCCCATAAAAATTAATCAGACTTGCAAGCAGAAATGCTCATCAACTGGCAGAAAAAGGAATCATGCAGTAGCAATGAACTGAGTGCCTGTTAGCTGAGGGGCTGCATTTTGAGCAAGGATTGGATGCTGTTATTTCCCTTGGTCGCTTGTACTTAGGAACATTGTCTCAGGCTCAGCCTGAGTCTTGTGTCAATGAAATACTGGAGGGGTTTCTGTATTAGTTGCAGGGCACATGTGAAGCCTGCCTCTCAGCCTTATCTACCTGCTACCCTGACAGCTCTTGGAATGCTGTCCCCAAGATCACCCTAACAGCAATTTGGCTCAGTCCCATCTCCTGGAGTCAAGTGATTAATGCAACTCTCAGCTTTGATGCATTCTCAACTAATATAGTTGTGAGAAAAAGTCTAGCTCAAACCTTGACATTAAAATGAGAAGGATGTAAAGTTTGTAAGTTTTTTTGTATCTCAAGCTATAACTGATTCATGACGGATATAGAGTTTGGGGATGACAATGGGAATCTTGTGTATTTTATGAATCAAAATATTTTTCTTCTTTAAAAACACACAACAAGATTACTAGCAATTTCTGAGTATAATTTTTCTCTTAGAGGTCTATAGCTGGGTAATCACATAAATTCATATGGTCCAATATTAAAGAATAACCTGAAACCAAAACACTCAAATAAAAAACAACCTAATTTTTAAAAATTACTTTTCAGTCATACTATTCCTTTTTAAATTTATTTTTTTAAAGATGAACAAGTCCAACAGATGCAAGTTTCTCTTCAAAAATAAAATTGTGCAGGTAGGCTAGATTATTTTAACAGAAATGTAATATTTAGCTAGTTAATACTCTGGTGTCACCTTGGAAGGCAAAGATACAGACTAGTCTTTACTCTAAAATCTTCATTTTAGAGAATTTTTCTTCAAAGCACCTATCTGAGAACATTATGGGATGCTTTTCAGAAATGCTTTTCGAAGTTAGCACAGACCAGATGAGTAGGAAAAACAGATACAATGTTTCTGTGTTATTGTTGAGAAGAAAAGGCAAAAATAGATGGAAGGCACAGAGAAAAAGAGTAGCAGATCTGGGAACCAGGTTATTGCTAATGTGGTAAAGAACTATTAAACAAAATGTTTAAGTTGCCTCCTCAGGCTTTGCCAAAATCAAGAGCAGGTTTGATCTTTCTTGTCTAGAGACAAGCAGGTCACAGCAGGTTTCCTGAATCCCACAGAGAAGCAGCTCCTCATGGCAGGAGCACTCCAGCAGTTCTTGGGTGCTCTTTCTTGGGAGTCTGTGAAGTGACACAGGCTATAGAGCACTCTGTTCTGAGCAGGGTTTGGATGCTGGGCTGCTTGCATCCTACTGGGACAAAGTACCTTTTCCTGAGAAATGGTGTCAAGTGTCCCAGTGGACTTAAATGCTCTGACCCACCTCATCTGTAACCTTCACGTGCCCCACACCCTCTGTCCCATGGGCTGGGGCCCAGGAGGTCTGTTTAAGCTCAGACCTGAGCCTTGCTTGTTTATGCAGTAGGTGGACCTGTTTTCCTGACCCTTTGGATAGACTTTGGCCTTGCATTGTAGGTAGCTTGTTTCCTGGCTGTCCCCCTTATACATCTTACAGTTTACCTCCAGTTATGCCTGTTAGCTGTTCTTTAGCCCTACGTTGCAGCATTTTTTCCAGTCCTGTCTGACCCTGTTGATGGAGGCTGCTGGCAGCTCCTGGCTGTGCCTGCTGTGCCCGGGTACTGTGCAATCCTGCCCCACCTGTGTGCCTGTGGTGGGGCTGCCCTGGGTCCCTGGCTTGTTCTCCCTGGGTGCACAGCTGGCCCTTGCTCTTCTCTCACAGATGTCTTTGCTTATCCCACAGAGCTACTGCAGCCCTCTACGCTTCCTCTTGAGCTTTGAATTGTTTTTGAGAGTTGATGTTGCAAACAGAGGCCTGAAGGCTCCATCAAGGGATTACTTCAGGTCCTTGATACTGTTTGTTTGTATCCTGGCTGCAGTCAAGAATTAGAAAGATTATCTAAAAGCCTATACTCCTCAGTGTTTTTCACCATGAGAGCTCAATAAATTCTTGTAAGGTAAGAGTTTAATATTTTGGGAAATGTTGACAGTTAAGATGTGTCCCTCTTCCGTTATCTGTGAATCAACATTCAAAACCCTTTCCTGGGATCAGTGAAGGATTCCTGGTCAGACAAAATTTGATGGAGATATTAAGAACATTCCCTTTCCCCTTTTTCTTCTCTTTACAGTTTGGATATTTTTTCAGCTCAAAACCTTTGTAGTCATGGATTCTTTCTTATAGAGACTTTAAACTTCTTTTCACTACCTCTTCTCATATTTAACATCTGTGTTAAGATATCTTACTGCCAGTACACTTTTTTCCTGAAGCTTTTGAAAATACTCCAAGAATACATTGCTAGATGCTTTCCTGATATAACCGTGTTTGCTCTTGTATGAGCCCTATGGCCAAAAACCCATATGAAAATTTGCAAGCCTTGACTTAAATTTGGTGTTCTCTTAGTCTGGGACAGTAGCCCAGTGCCTGCTTTGGGTGTGAAGCAAAGTCAACTTGAATTTTTTCGTTTTAACAATAAGAATACAGCAGAGTTTTCCCTCATAATTATTTTCTTTTTCCTTAAACTCGCTGCTTCTCTTCTAAAAAATTTATACACAATTTGAAACTAGCTTATGACTGCTGAAGTGATTTGGAGACAGATATGCCAAAGGGTCTTCTGTGTAAGTGCTAGCAGTTTTGGACTTAGCACCTCATACTTCTTGGGGGAAGAGTTAGGTAAAAGAAAAGAAAAGTCATAATTGTGAAACAAGTAAGTTCATACATGTAGCTTTTCCATTACTAGCAGATCACTGACTGGTGAAGAAAATATACTTTCAAAAAAGTGTGAAAAATTCCCATCCGAAAGATCAGTGATGAACTAGCACCTTTGGAGAGAGGAAAACACTCTTCCATGCAGGTGAGGATTCAAATCCACATCAGTGATTGTGTTGACGATGTAAATGTGTGTGTCAGAGACCATTATGTCCTCACCCTGTCACGGCTGCCTGGCCGCTTGCTTTAGCGCTCGCACAGATCCGCGCCGTCACTCTCTGCGGAGGCTGGCCAGAGCTGGGTGCCTGCTGCTGAGTCCAGAGAGGAAAGCCGTGTGTGTTTGCCAGGGAGCTGGAGGCACAGAGCTGTGCAGCAGGAAAGAGAGTGCAGGGTGGGAAAGGGGAGAGAGTGCAAGCAGGTACTGCTCATCCAGGTGAAACAGGCCTTTCCACTGTCATCATCTATCGTGCTGAACAGGAAGGAATTCAGATACTGGCTGTAAGGTCACTCTGTACAGCTCACTGTGGGCTCTTTATCCTTTGCCTGGGACCTGGTACTGCTGTAGTAAAAGTAGCAGTGGTGGGCACAGGGAATAGGGCAGATTTTTTCTCTTAAACTGGTTTGTGTGGAATCTTTGGTAATTACGGTAACAAATATCTGCAGTTTAGGACTGCTCCGTATTTCTAACGCAGTGATTACCTGCAAAGAGAAAAAGAGCTTTATCTTTAGTAAAGAGCAACTCTTTCCCTTTTAGAAATGTCAGCAATTCATTTCTCAGTGAGGTTGCTTTGCACACACATAAATGAACATGACTTAAAAGTATTTCTTTCTGTAGGTTTGCAGTGTATTTTCAGTCTCTGCAAGCATGTTCAAACATGCATGTTGCATGTGTGTCTTGTACGTGAGTAAGTATTAATTTGTCTTAGCATGTCTAAAGGGTATGGCTTTGCATATGGTATCTGTGCTGTGGTGCATGTGAATGCTTGGGTGGTGAATGGAGATGGAATGTATCTCTGCAAGTGAAGGCATCGCCAGACATGCACACACATTTATATGGATACAATTACGCCTGAGAGTGAAGTGAGAAAATGTCTGTGCCTATGTGACGATGTAAGTTCCCCTGTGTATCCTGGAACACTTGGGGGGTGCCCATATGCAGGCATCCTGGGGATTCTTATGTGTGAACACATTTGCACATGTCTGAGTCATGAGTGGGAATGTGTGGGGCACGTGTGAATGTGAGCCTGCACATGGCTGAACTTGGGTGTGTGGGTAAGGGAGCACAAGCAAGCTGCACATCTCCTCCTTTTGAGTGCAAGCAGAAAACTACAGTATGGGGAGGACCTTGGCTGGTAGTCTGGCAGAACCAGGCATGTTTGCAGAAGATGAGGCAGAATAGACAACATGAAAGTTATTTTTGTCTATCAGCTGAAGCTTTATAGAGACATCAACAAGCTCTTGTCTCATGCCAGCTTAATTCCTAGTTAATCAGCAGTCTGCTTGGGCAAAGGAAGGAACTCGCATCAGGGGCTGATGATGAGCCAAACTTCCCAATACTGTTTCAGGAGCCTGCAAGGAGCCCTCAATATTGCTCTGCCTGCATTTGGCTACCTTGCTAACCACTGGGTAATGCTCTGGGATAGCTGAATGCTTCACCAGTTGTGTTCTGGTGGAAACCACTCCTGCATAGGGAATATGGGTTGGTCCTTTCTGTGTCCCTCCTCAGGTGGTGAGCAGAAGTTTTTCTTCACTGTGTGTGATTGGATTCCTTATCCACCTTATCCAGGAAAGTTTCAAGTGACCTAAATAATCCCAAGGCTTTTATCCTCTCTCTTGGGGCGCTTCCATATAACGTGCAAGTTGACTTTTGCTTGCTTAATTTCCATTACATTTAGTGAGATCTTCTCCTATCTGTGGTGCTCTATAGATATACTGCTTCTTCCTTCCCTCATTCATGAGCAAAATCACTCTTTTGCCTGTGAGCTTTGTATATGGCAGCTGAGGGCCAGCTCACTGTCTTTTCTAACATGATTTTCCCATCTACTTTTGCTGAAAAGCCACCTTTCTTGTTTTTTTCCTTTCTAGATGGTTTCTCTAATGCCACCAGAGTGGTGTGGGAGGGTATCTGCCTGCTCTGTGACTGGCATGTGTTTACCACAGACCTATAGCCAAACTAAAGTGCTGATTGCACAGATCCTGGCCACCAGCCTGATAGTTGCTTTCTGAGAGCAACTGCCATGGTGTTCAAATGTTCTCAGAAAATAACAGGAAACAGGAAATTCTCATCTGTGACTGCTTGAGCTTCAGCCAAACTGGTTATCATGGGGTGAAATGACCTTGGGAATGCCTTGACCATTGGGAATTTCAGGCAGGTTCTGTGCATGTCCTTGTCCTGCAGCACTCTATATGAGTGCACAGTCATCCAGGGTAAACATTCCTCATTTCTTGATGCTTCCCACAAGAAAAGAAAAAAAGAAAAAAAGAAAAAAAGGAAAAAAAAAAAGAAAAAAAAGGGCTAAGCTACTATGAATTTCCTTGGTCTTGGAAAGCACCCGTGGGCAGTTGTTTTATATAGCTGGTGTTCACATCTTGTCTGTTTTCGTATTGGGTTTTTATAATGCTGAAGTGTGATTCAACCATCAAGTATTCAGTTAACGCCCAGCACATCAGCTTGCCTCCAGCTTTGCTAGGCAGACTGATCTCTTTTCCTTTTGGATGCTGAGCAGGATGGGGTTTATTTCATTCGTACAAGGGAAGTGATCATCACAGGGTGGGTGCTGTGACCATAACTGTGGCATAAGAACATGTTAGACCATAGGCATAAAAGGAGAGTCTTCACTTGGCCTGTCTTCATTGCTGAGCTGACAAAGGAGAACATTTGGTATCATCTACTGAATTTGATATCCTTTGCTCTGTGTTATTAACAAACCTGTGAATTGGCCTGACATGAAACTCAGCCATTCCCTTCCCCATGCTGATCATTATTATGTTACCTCACCTTTGTTTTACGGGCCATCAGCCAGGTTCCTGTCCACGTGATGGTGCTCTGTGCAAGCCCATCTGGTGTTGCTTTCCTACTAGGGTTTTGCCAGGCCCTTTTCTCCAGGCTACAGCAATACTGCTGGACTTCTCACTTTCCTTTCCTGTATTGATACAAGTTCATTTGTGTCCCAGATCTTTCCCAACTTCCCCAGTAGATGTCTGGCAATGGAGTTTGTCACTGTTACCACATTAAGGCCAACAGCTGTGTGCAAGGTGCTGTAGAGACAGGGCACTTGTCTAAAAGCACTGAGGTGAGTGTGGCTGGAGAGGAAAAATTGAGAAGAGAGAAAAATGGGCACTCAGAATGGAAGTGGCTTGTATTGCTTGCCCTAACATGCTCTGATTAAGAGTTCCTCATCTCTGTTTGCTAGAAGGCCAGGGTAAATACTTCTGAACAGTTTCCTACCTTGCTTCTTTTCAATCAACTACTCAAAAATCAAATATCTCCATTGCTTTCTGAAGCTCTTTAACAATATATTGTCTGCTCTGGGATCTTCCTATGTAATTCAGCTTCTTTGGCCTAGGGAAAATGGAAAGCAGATCGTGAGAATACTTTGATGGAAAGCACCTGAACAAAGCCTGACAATAGGGGAACAGCTGATGTTGGCAGGAGGAATGAAAGAAATTATCTGGAAATGGGCTCCTATTCTCTTCAACAGAGCAGTATTCCTGCTGGGTTGCTGGCCTTGGGCAGGTATTCCTCCTGATGGAGCCAGGCTAGCCAAGTTGTTTCCATGGCAGTCATCTGGACTGCATGTCCATGCAATCTCCGAAATCTCCATCTCTCCTTGCAGTTCAAAGTGCAGACTGCTCTGTGAGTATCATTGGGCAATGTGGTAAGAGGGGGCTGCATTATTTCATGTGACCTTTTAGTGTGCTGGAGGGGAGGGTATAGATACACAGTGACCTGCAAGTCTGAAAGACTCCAGTTACCTCCCAGTATCGAACAGGATGTGACATACTTTCCAGTTTGGCTTGGGGAAACTGGTGGCAGTACAGATGAAGCCCCAGCACTGTGACTAGTATATGTTGATTACCGACTCTCTGAAGTCGGCGGTATTTTAGTTTTACCTCTCCTGTGTCATCATTTATCCCTCTAACTACAGTGCCTTTTTGTTCTGCAGCACTCACTCCCACTCCTTTTTTATTCTGCCTGCCCAACTGCAGCTCTTCGCCTCACCCTAGCAAAATGTCTGACTGGATCTTTTCACCTGGAATGCTGGATATTTGAGGCTCTTTCTATTGCCAGCAGAGCCAGAGATGTAGCCAGGGAACCTAAGATTTGACCTAGGATTCAAGTTACTTTCTGGAACAGTTCTTGTTCTTACAGGCTGACTGTGTGCCAGTGAAGTGCCAAGGCTTGGTGAGTGGAAGGGCTGGAGAAGGGAGACATGTCAGTGAGTCAGGCAGTTGTGGAATGGAGGTGGGAAGCACAGAGCATGGGTAATCAGATCTCTTTCCTAGAAACCCCTCACTGATCTCCCTGTTAATTCCACAATGGTCACTGCTGAACAAGTGCATATCCCATCTCTGTTCTGTCTTGCCTGGGGTCTCTAATATTGAACGTTACCATGTAGAGAAGTGTTCCACAGAGGAAAACATCCTGGCATCTAACAGGCTGTGGCCACAACCACTGGATAAGGAGTTGAGACTGATGAGAAGGGTGGCTGTGTTTCTGCCTCTCTAGCCTATTATCAGGACTTGGCAAATGCTCCATGTATTGTGGTTTCCTCATCTCTTCTTAAACCCATCATCTTACCTAGGGAGATGTTTATCACCAAAAAGTGGGTGGGGAGGGCAGAAGAGACGTTTCTTGATCAAAGTGGCAGGTGGAAAGTGCCCTGGTATGTCTGATTTGGTCCTGTCTGTCTTCATGTCAGATTGAAGAGTATCTGTAAACATATTCCAGCTTCTCTGATTGCATCTGAGTAATTTTGGGCTCTGCCTCTGGGGCCTTGTTTACTGTTTGGGAAGTGGTCTTTCCAGTTCTTCTTCCTGTATCCAGATATGGTCCAGGACTTGCTTCCTCCTTGTCAGCCCTAACAGTGATTAATAAGGACACCCATTTCCTGGGTTTTTCACCCATTTTTTCTTAAAGATTTGCCTGCCAGTGGTAAGGAGACTGAGATAATAAACCACTGCAGGCTTGTGAAGGGCCTGGGGGCAGCAAGTCTTGAAGAAGCTGTCATGCAGTTCCAAGCATATAGAGAACACAGGGCAGATTACAGAAACAAATTCTGCTGTCAGCTGTAGGTTCCTTGCAGCTGAAGTGAAACACTGGAATCTGTGGTTCATATGATACCTTCTTGGAGGTGGCAATAGTAGCTGTTGTGGTACTTCTGGGTCTTGTGAAGCATTTCTTTGTTGTATCAAAGATCAAGAAAAGCCAACAAGTGAGCATCCTGGTAGATTTCTCACCTAACTTGAGACTTTTTGCCTCTCATATGGTTTATGTGAGATGCAATGTGCCATGAATCTAAGTGTTTAAGTGGATGTTCTTTTGCTCACCTTTCTCAAAGGGATCATGGTCAAGTCTTCCCTTGTAATCAGTTAGTCTGACCTAAGTACAAAGCTCAAGGCCAGCCCCCCTGTAAAAAAATAAATACTGACAAATGAGTAGCAGGGAGGTTCCCTGGGACTGCTGTACTGCCTGCCTGCAGTAATGTCATGTTGCCTGAGCTCTTATCACCCAGTTCCATTATAAAAGCCATGTCTGGAACACATGTGTTTTGCAGTCAATCCTTTCTTCCCTGTTCCATCTCACAGGGGAGTAATTGCCAGCAGTTTCCTTTCACTTCCATCTTTAATGACCTCTGTAAACAATTTGGTAATGTATTTATTATTTAGACTTAAATCAAATCTAGAATGGGATCCAAATCTCCTGCATATTCCTATTTGTGGCTTAACTGAGTGTTGTAGGAGATACTGGCTGAATTTATTCTGTGTTTTTACCCTGTCTTTAAGACAGCAGTAACTGTCCTGGAGATACTGTGTAAGGATCTCCAAAATGTCTTGGTACTGAAATACTGGAACAATCAAATCCATAAAGTGATTCAGGAAAAAATACTGTAAAGCTTCCAGACAAACACAGCCCCCTGTTGAAGAGGGAGTGGCACAGCATTATATAGGTGTAGATAGCAGCCCTATGGGGCATTGAACTAGAACATCCAATCTTTGTAGTACCACAGCCAAACTAGAATAAAATCTGATTGCAGCCAGAAATATAGCCTGGAGAATCATCTCAATCCAATCTAGAACCAAGTTTGAGTGGACATTACAGAGTTCTCACAGCTGCTGAGACTTAAATTTTTCTTGACTGCAAGGATGGGCTGTCCATTATAATTCAAGTGAAGTTTTAGGTTGAGGAAGCCAAAATAAGTATGTTCCTTAGGATTGTCATCCTTAGGGAGATTTTTTTGTTCTCATCAGGACTTTATTCTCTCTTACTGCAGGATGACAGTTCTGGCTACACTTGTTTGATTGAACACTCTATTTTTTTTTTTTTTAAATCAGAGTCTGCTGGGCCTTTACAACAAGGAAGAGATCTGATGCTTTTGGACTTCTATGTCCTTCATTCTACTTTACTGTAGAGATGAGTGACTTGATCCTGAAATTTGGGATTTGGGCTAGGGTTAAGACCAGGCCTTGGTAATCACAGGCACCAAAGTTGAATGCTCTCTGAGAACAGAAGCTTAGAGTAATGTAAGAGGGACTAAATTGTTTTCTCGATATAATGCTGAATTGTTCTAATGGCGCATTACAATGATATTGAGGGTTTTGGCTATATAAGAACAGTGTCTGAAAGTAACCCCACCCTGAGAAATCTGAAACAAATTAATACATTTAAAATCAGGCACTGAAAACTTTATCATGGTATTTTTTTTACTAATTGTTTCATTCAAAGAGAAAGAGGAGAGATGATTCTGTACCTGTTTTTCAGTTGTCTGAAGTGCTGTGAAAATTCCCAAGTTCTGTGTTTCAATCTGTCACACTTTGAGAGGGCCTGGGGACCCAGCACTGGGAGGGGAGTGCATCCCCTTCCCTTCAGCAGTCTTCAGTCCTACTTTCCTCCTCTTCCTCACCCAACACAGCTGTACCTTCAGCTTAGACACCCATCAGCTGGATCCCATGCTAAAATGCCTTGATGAGCCGGAGCTCCCTGGTGCTGCCCCACATCCTGTGGGCATTTGCTGAAAGATATTGTTTTCAAGAACAGCCAGTGCTCAGCTTTCTGATGAATTTAATTCCAGCTGCCATGGGGTAAACCCAGTCTCTGGTGCAGGGAGGCAGGAGAGAAGTCACTGTGTGACTGCTGCACCCCACACATACAGGAAGGAAAGATGGAGGAAGAAAATAAGCGAAGGCAGAAAGTGGAGAGAATACCATTTAGTAACCTCTGAAACTGGGGTTAACCATATTGCTTCCAGTGAGGGCTACATCCTGCTGAAAGGCAAACTTCTGTGAAGCTGGTGATAGCAGCCAGAATGCACCAGCTCACAAACAAACAAGCAGAGAGAGAAATAAAGGAAGGCAGGAAGACAGATGCCCCTTGGGCAAACACTTGTTAAATTGACAAACTTGTAGAAAATGATTAAGGCTCTGGCTGTTCCTAGTCCAGAGGGGCCCTGAGCTGCTGCCTCAAGCTAAGATACAAAGGTAGTTCCTTGGGAGCCTACAGTGGACAGGGCACAGAGGGAGGTGAAACAATTACTGCCTGTCTCTAAGGTGCAGTCTCTTGTCAACTGTTATTTATGTTTCCCCAAATGTTGCAGTCTTCTTACAGGGAAAGCAGTCCCTGCCAATCTATGGCAAAATAATTGCAGCAACGTTTTCCTCCCTTCCTTCCTCCCTCCCTCCCTTCTTGCCATGTCTTACTCTCCCCAGCTCCAATTTACCTTGGACTCCTTTGATAATGAATTGTGATTTAACCTCCACTGAGAATTCAGATCTCTCACAGACTAGTAGGGTTGAGTGCTCACTTGTGCTCAGGACCCTGCTGTGAGCCCTGCCAGAAGCCACCCTAAGACAAGAGACCCAGGCTAGTGCAGCAGATTATGCTGAAAGCATTTATGCCATATTTTGTCTTTTCTCCATAAGCTTGCAACTGAGGCAATATAAAAATTCTTCTTTGTCCTTCACAGGTGAAACATACTTCCAGGAAGGGGGATTACATACCTACTCTTTACTCCTCTTGAGGGATTGCCTGCACTTCTAAATCTATTCTATATCTGCCTGTTGTCCTTGCACTTGATTTTCTTTGGATATCTCCATTGGGGTAGCAAAGAATCAAACCAAGAACCTCAGACTGGGACAGTTTGTGCTAATAAACAACTAGAAGCAGCCAGGGCTGAGCCTGTAATTGCTTAGTATGAAAGTGTGGTGCAGGGTTATAGTTGTGGTGAGCAGGTCCTTTACCAGGAGCCTCATGTCTTCAAGCAGCCCATGGGATTTGTTTAACAGAGTGTGCTCTGTGCTCCCCTCCATCAGTGGCACCACACAGTCCAGACAGAGGGTAAATGGAAACAAGCAGAGACCTTTGCCATCCTTTTTGGCCTCTCTTAGCATAGGGATGCTTTCAGAGAAAGACATCAGCACTAGGACACGGTTTGAAACTTTGGGCTTCCTCTCACTTACTGTTCTGTCCACCATCCCCATCTTCCCTTCATTCCAGACATGCATAAAACCTGTCAGGAAAGGGTTAAGTGCTGCTTACCCCAGCCAGCTTTGCGTATTTAAAGTGAGTAAAGGTTTAATTACCAAATGATGACAGTGTCATATGGTTTTGGTGATGGCGCGTGGCATTCGATGAATGCAGAAGAGGGGAGGATGTGAGAAAGACACTGAGTGGCAGTGGGGAAGCGAGGAAGCTAAAAATGCCAAAGACAGTAAAACATCTGTAATTTGCAATTCGCTAGTGTTCGCTGATTGCTCATGGATTAAAGATTAAAATCTATTCTCTGGCAGATGGGGGAGAGAGAGAGAGGAAATTCTTACGAGCATGTTTTGCATCTGCATTTCATTCTGCTCCTCTTTACAATAATCACGGATGAGGAAATAAACCCAGATCTGGGCTGGCAGGAGGCGGGGAAAGTGCACAATATAGGCAGGACTCAGCACGCTTCTCCTGTTCGAGAAATGCCAAGCACAGGGAAGGAGCTGACATCAGGATTGCTCTTCTTGATGCCTGGGACTCTGTTTTGGCTGCATGAGGATGAATGTTCCCACGAGGCTCAGAAGTGCCAAGAGCCAGTGCGAAGTCTTTCTTCTGGTCACCCCAATTCTGCATTCTGGGGTTTCTTTGATAGGAAGGGGACGTTAGCCATCTGTCCCGTCTCAAGGGATGACTGAGTCTGGCTACAGTGTCCATGACGTGATGTTAACGCTTGCAGGCAAACAATACAAGTAGAAATAATGTTTGCAAGTATAAATCATTTTTATAACTTCAGCTAATCAGAATCTGTCCCTTTTATGGGCATGATGAGCTCTCTCTCTTTCTCCCTCTCTCATTCTGACTCTCACACAGGGTTTCTCAAGTGTGCAGGACATTAAAAGAAAAATGGATAATAAAACTGCAAATACAAGGCCTGCTCCTTAGAGGGGCTGGGTACTCATGACTGTGGTTGGCTTCACTGGAGCCAGCTTTTGTGGTGAAACCCACAGTTTGAAAAGTATAAGGCAGCCTTAGGACTTGCACACCCCAGCAGCCTTGTGGAGGTTAGGGCACTCTGCCCCTGCAATGGAATGGAGACGGTGGTCTCCTGCCTGGCAGATCTGCCTGGTCTGCAGAAATTCTGTTCTCTGGAAGGAATACGGATTACTTCAAATGGTCAGGATAGCACAAAGGGGCTCACAGTTCCTGGCCCTACTCCTGACCCTAGCTCAGTTCTTTAGGTAGTTGTGGTTGCCAGGAAGGGCAACTTCTCCCCGCAGCAGTATAAACCAGTGCTGGAGAGGAGCTGTAGTTCCTTTCTGCCCCATCTGCCTCCCATTTCAAATACTGCTGGCTTAGCTCCACACACACCAACAGGTTTTTTTTTCCCATGGGAATAAAATTTTGTTTGGTGTCTTTGGAAATGCTGTCTGAATATGAAGCTGCTACAACCTATGAATGAAAGTGCTCATTCCACAAAGAGCATGCATTGCCATAACATTTATCATATGAGCACACCTTTCTGTAAATTCATTGTCATATGCTTACCTCCATCTGTATGCACATACAGATGTGCTCCTAAATCTCAGTCCTCATCCAACAAACCTATGCACTCTGACTATTCAAATATTACTGTAATTTTTGGGTCATAGCAATGACATGAACATGCCAAATGGAACTTGGACTGGGCTGGGCAGAGTTCAAATGGTATTAGGTGTGATAGTGGAAAAGGGCACTGGTCTAAGTGTCCTTGGAGTCCCTCCCATCACGTCTCTATTGTGTTTCCATGTCCCTACCTTAGCTTCCACCCCACCATGTCATGTTGGTTCCTGGGCTTTGTGTGCCCCTGAAATTGCCCAATGTCAACCCAGAGTAAACAGATTGTTTCACAGCCAATACCCAGGTCTTTGTAAAGTGTGAAGACACACCCTGTGGGGAGGCAAGGGAATGCTCATGGATGCTGTTCTGGCAGTCCTGTCTAGATATTCTGAAACTGCACTCTAACTGGTGAGTGTTGCTGCTGCTCAGTCTTGGTTTATATTTTGTCATGGAGCAGCCCTGCTCTTCCTGCTCCTTGATGTTTTTCCACCCATTTTGACTGGAATGCTGGGCTTGTGCTTTCTACTTGGTTGTAACAGTGTTAGCTGGAGCTAACAGGAAAACTTAACTGGAAGATGTGTTTTTTCTGAGCAGTGCCTGGTACAGCTTGCCTACAGCTTAAGAGAAGACTTAGGGCTCAGTTTAGAGTAGAGAGAAGAAAAAAGCCGAGCTGTGATAGGAGGGGGCTGGAAAGATTCTGATGAAGGGAAATGCATTGTGTCAAGATACATAATCTGATTTATATATATATATATATATATATATATATATATTTTTTTTTTTGGCTGGGGAACAACTGGTAAGTATTGGGATGTTGTTTAAATTTTTATTTTAAAAAATAATTTTGTATTTGCATTTGATAAGTGGGAAGGAAAGTGTCAGAGAGAGAAAAGAATGTGCACACGAGGAGAAAAAACCCCAGATGTGTGGGCAAAAAAGAGCCCAACATTTGATTAAGAAGAGGAAAGTGATCTCTTTGAACTGGGTCGCTGCTGTTGGACCACTGGGAAAGCTGTGTCTCTGTTTGCAAGTGATCTGTTTCACCAAGCGAAAAAGATGAGGCAGAGCAGAAGAAAAGCTGAAGAAAGATCAATGGGAGGAGGGGGACAGCATGGCAGATTTAATTAATTACTGCATATTAAAATGTTTGTTTACAGTAACAAACAGCTACAAGAGGTCTGATGTTAATTAATTTACAGCATTTTTCACCAGTCCCTTTGCCGTTGCTGGCAGTCAAGGAGGTAACGCTGTGGCAGGTAAGATAATCTCTCTTTGGATTTACAGCAGCATCTTGTAGGTGAGCTGAGGAGGCAGGGCAGTTCTGACTGGCTGCCTCTGCACAGCACAGGACTGAGGGGATCTTGTCCAGCCAGTAAAAGGGACATTGTTTGGTAGCCTGGGCAAATGGTGCTCCAGTATAACTTGGGAGCTGGGCAGTGTAAGGGCAGGTGCAAGGCTTGGATAAGAATGCCAGGCTTTTTGGGATGGAGTTTTGGTATCATCGTGGTTATGCTGCAGAGGCAGGTGTGCTGTTGGGTTGCAGTTAACTTCTGTGTGGGTCCTGCAGCTCCAAAGAAATCTGGGCAGTTTCTGTAGTATTTAGGACTGTGTAATTTGATCTTTCTAGGATTGGCGTGCAGAGAATCACTGTCTGCTCCATGTGTGATGTGTTCTGCCTCAAAGGTGGATTTGGCCAGTCTCTGTGGGCACTAAGCTATTTTGTTCCAAGCTGGGATCATTGAGGTATTGGTGGGTTGATACAAGGGGAGAGCAAACCTGGAACAGAGTTTTGCAATTGGAATATGCCTGAATGAGAGCATCTTTCTTTGAACAAATCAAAGTTCAGGCTCTAGGGAAAGCTACACATATGTTCCTCCAGCCCAGTGTGGCTTCTCTACCTGCCCACCTTATGCTCTGGCCTCAGTCCTCACCTAGATGGCTTTGGAAGGATAAGGAGAGATGGCATTTTTATACTCCTGTCCTGATTGTGTCATAGCTATGTCTAGATGCCTTCAAAGGCAGTGAGAAAGTCTATGTGAGCTCAAAATATGGGCCAGGTCCTAAGTGCAATATGAGAATTCTGCAAACAGAGGAAAAAATCCGTAAAGTTATTCATAAAGCTCTATCTGTTGCTCTGAATTGACTGGAGTGCTCAGCAGAGGTCTGAGGAGCCCTTTCACACACTACATAATGTGCTTATGGATGGACAGTTAATTAAGCACAAAAAGAGCAAGGGTGAGCTTAAAACCTCTGATCCCAGATTCACTGGTGTCAACATTAGCAAAGAAGCAGTACAGGAGGTCTGTTTTTCACACCTGGCTGGTTCCTCAGGCTGATAGAGCTGTACTCTTTTTCCAGTGTAAAGACATCTGTCTCCTGCCCCACTTGGTAGGTCTTTTACAACCATAAGGCTGTTAACACCATGAAGAAGATAAGTCATATCTTACTCCTACCACCAGTAAAGGCCTCACAGCTGAAACCCCAGCTGGCGTAAACCAGCATTGATTCCTGAACTTCCCTGAACCTCAGTTGTGAGTGACTGAGCCTCTGTCTTTCAGCTGCCTTAAGGCAAAAAAAGTCTTCTCCAACTTTTGGAAGCTCCTCATCTGAGTTTCTCTGTGTGGCTGCAGGTGGGCTTTGTTCTTGCATACTTGTAGACCTTTGCTGTAATCCCATAACTGATCTTTATAGTGGTCCTGATATTGGCCCTGTCATTTTAATTGGCAGTTAACACTTGTAATTTGTCCTGACTGTGTCCTGCTGGCAATTAGCTCTTGTCACTGTGGTTCACTTCCAAGTCCTTGCTACCTGGTGTTAAGAGGTCCTAACACTGGCCTTCTTAAACTGCCCTTTGCTGTTTGTAATTTGACCGGCTGTAACTTTGGACATGAGCTGCTCTGCTCCACCCTGATCTCCACCATACCCTAATCTGGACATTAACACTCCTTGTAATCTTCCTTTCACTGACCTCTGCAATCAACCCCTGTAACAGAGAATCGTAACAGTAATTGAATGATAATCAGTGGAAGAAAGCACTCTAGCAGGGAGACATGCTGAAGCACAGGATCTAGAAAAACTGGATCAACTTTTTAAATTCATGAAACATTCAGATTAACCCTTGTGAGTGCATGCAGATACTCTTTACTGGGCGGGTGCTTCTTCACGTCTCTGTCCGTCAAGGCACCAAATAATTTCTACAACCCAAAGAGGGAATAAAGAGTGTGATGGGTTAAGAAATGACAAGGGACTTTTAGGTGCTAAGTGTGGCAGGGTAAGAGTGAGTTTTTCTGTAAGTACCATGTTGTTTCAGAGATAAGCCTGCAAGGCAGCAAAACCTTTGCTGACGAATGATTTCTCAAACTGTTAACCGGCTGAACATAGCTGAACATCTGGGGAAGACACCGGAGCAGCTGTTGCTGCTCTTTAACTTTCTCTCAGCTTTGCCTTTAACCAGAAAAGTGCTGGCAGAAGGCAACAAATGTGAAAAGTGGCACTTCTCACAGCAGCTGTATCCCTGCCCTGGATAGAGAAGTTGCACAGCCCTACAATGAGATCCCAGACCATGGCACAGGGGGTGTGTGTTTGCACCTGGCAGTTTTAATGAGAAGAAGACCTGTGGTCTTCTAAGAGGCCTATAGACATATGTGGCTCTTGGTCCATCAGAAAGTTCCTGCTTTGTAGCCGTTTGCTCCTTCCATGGGTAATCCATTTTGCATTAGTGATGGCAGATATCTTTAGTGACCTCACATGTCTTACATAAGAATGAAGTTTTCTGAAGGGGAATTGCTGCAGTTGAGATTTGAGCATGTTCTTCACATATGGAATACTCAAACAAGGAACTATCTTCTAGAAAGCCTTTTTTGGATCTATGAACAGGAGAATGTAAAGGTTAAACTTGTAACAGCTTGTTCTTACTATGAAAAATGTCACCAGTGTTGGTGGTGAAGCAGAACATAAATGGATATGTTAGCATGGTTTTCCTGATGCTGTGAAGTGAACAGAGGATTCCGAGATGCTGGGTTTAGTCCTGCCTATTGTATGAGCTGAGCTGAACCATGCCGCTTCTCTATATCCTGTTTCTTCTCTCTTTCTGTGTCTGGACTGTTCATGCTGTGACAGATGTAACATATGGGCTCCCAAACTCCCGCTGTGCTCCAAGTCCTATTGCAGTAGGTTTCTTACACTACTAGTAACATGCTGACTAGGGACAGTGGAGTTTTTATCTAATTTCTGACGCATGGTGAACAAATCAGTTTAGGAGATGGCTGAATATCTCCACATGTGAGCCAATACGTACCAATAATTGCCATAGGGTGGTCAAACACTGGAGTAGGTTTCACAGAGAGCTTGTGGGGCTCCATCTGTGGAGATATTTAAAAACTGACTGGACACAGCCCTGAGCAACCTCCTCTTGTTGATCTTGGTTTGGACAGGATGGCCGAGTATGACAATCTCCGTAACTCCTTCTGACCTCATCCAGTCAGTGATTTCATGCTAAGGTGGAAAAATGTCCTGAACGGGGTCTTCTTGTGGTACAGGCACTGTGGGACATGGTCCTGAAGCAGTCTCCCAGTAACCTCCTGAAAGTCTTTTGATGCGAGGAGCTTGGCAGTGCTGTGGAATGTCTCTGGGACCCGTAGGATGGTCCAGGAAGGATGCTGTACTTTAGAGAGGCCTTTGGGCTGGCTGCTAACAGCCATGGCTTTCCTCCCATCTGGACTGCAGGTGCTGTGCTCTCTGGAGGGTTAGCCCTTTCTCTTATCCTATGGCTTTGTTTTCATTTTTTGTTTTGTTAGTAACTCTATGTATGGGTAAGAGCAGCAGCTGCTCTTTGGGAGACTTGGGTTACTCCGTTTAACTAGAATAACACAGCACAGAACTCACCAGAGCAGAGAGGAGCTACACTGTTTCTCATGAGGGTTGTGGCTGCCAGCTCTGCATAGCTCCCTCAACTGTCTTGGAGCAGCTGTGTGTTTCTTTTCTTTCCTAGTGTGTCATGGTATTTCACTTTTCTTTTCTTGTCCTTTTTTTTTTTTTTTTTTTTTTTTTACGGAGATAAATTATTTCTTTAGATATTAATAATAAGTAAGTAAAATCAATATGCAGGTTGAACTGGAAATTCTGACTCAAGTTCAGGCACATTGAAAATTCACTTTGGAAAGTTTGTGTCAGTTTCGACTCACAAGGGTTGGTTGTAGTGGCATTTGTTAACTTCTTTCTACCCCATTGTTTTGTTCTTTGGACTTCTTGTTCCTTCTAGACTGATTTAGCATAAATAGAATTGAGGGCCAACTCAGCCATGCTCTGAAGATGCAGTTGGAAATCAGAAATGGGCAGAAAGGCCAGCCTGAACGTCTGAGTTTTGAAGCTTCTCTAGGTAAAAGAGCAGCCTTTTTCTCCAAGATCTCATCAACTCACTAGATTGGGAGCTGAGGCTTGAAGAAAAATTGTGACTTGTATAGGCTCCCCATGTAATTGCAAGACTTGGCAGTATTTTCATCATCTGAGAATGTACCCAGAATATACCTGGTTCCTGTCTCCTTTCATTGCAAATTGTTGAAGCAGGTGCTGTATGTCATTACTGATCAGTGCAGAATGTAGTGGAGGGGACTTTGGCCTTCCTAGGAGCCCCTAGGCACTGAGATCATACTTTGTAATGAATAACAGCATATGGACACGGGGTGATCTCGGACAGGGTCTGATTGCACTCTCTCCCTGCCTAATGTCTGCGGGGTTTTTATATGAAATCAGTGAACTGCACTGATGTGTATTAGTGGAGTGTCTGAAGCATTGCCCCTGATTTACACCACTACAAAACTGATCATAGACTAAGCAGGTGCAAATGTACATATTTGATGTAGACCTCTGCCTACTTGGAGTGGTTTTGTAGCAACTAGCCAGTATATTTTTGCCTGTAAAACCTCTAATTCTTCTGTGAAGAGCAAAGCAAATGTTATTTCACAAGGAGAGTACAACGTCTCTCTTGATAGAGAGATCATGATAGAGATATGAATCTGTAGTAATAATACCAATAATAATTATTATTATTGGGTAATCTACTGTTCAGGATTCTGACTGTGCAGGCAGTTACTCTGCATTTTGACAGCCTTGTGGCCAGCAAGAAAGCATTAAAAATGATGCAAGCATTTAGCATTTGTGAACTTAACTCTATAAACTTGATGGAGTGAAGAGAATCTTTTTGTTCTGTGCTGAGCTGAGAAATACTCTGGCACTCTGGACACCTGCCATCTTCCTCCTACTGCCTCTTTTATGTCCTGCTGTGAATCTGCAGTATCTTCTGCAGTGGCAGCAGCTGGCAGGACTCCGGTGCCTTTACCCCCGCAACAGCTTGCTGTATTTGTACATCACCTTGTGCTACATGGGCCCAAGTTCCTGTGCAGGGCTCCTTAGGGCTCCTGCAGTGAGCGTGATAAATAATGACAATAAAATATGTCAACAATGAACAACATGACCCTGTAAATCATTGACAGCTAGAGCAAGTGTTTCCTCTTTGGAAAATAGTCACCCTCATGTCTGTATTATTCTTTCATCTCTTTATTGTCTTTCCCAAGCTAACATTGGGCAACAGCCATACAAATCCACAGGGCAAATATGCCAGAGCACATCCACAGCTGAGTTGGGGTGTTGGTAGATGCCATTGTGCAGCCCCCTGGTCCCTAGGACACCCTCCTGTAACACTAAAGTGGGTGTATTATTCCTGTAATCACTCAGTAGGCATATTTCTGAGAATGAGATCTGAGCCAAGAGGAGAAATCTAATTCAGGATCTCAGACGATCTTTCTTTCTTCTAACTGGTGGCCTTGGGCTCAGAGTGACTGACTCACACAAGGAAATGAGCATGACCTGTACGTTGCTACTGCTGTGTGTGCACGTAAGGGCAATTGAGTTGGTTGATATCTGATGAAATCGCTGATGACTTTTTGGTGACCTCTGATGCAAAGGTCACATTTGAGACCAGGAGATTTTTTTTCTGCACAGTGGTCTGTCATAAACAACAGCACCTCATTTCCACATGCTGGCTCTGCAGGAAACAGCAGCCATCCAGCATTTTCAAACTTTCCTGTATAGAACTTAGGGTGCAAACATTTAGTCGGCTTAAATCAGTGTAGCTCCCTGGGAATCAAGGGAGTTATACTTGTTTCCCCTGGTTGGTTCTTAAACAGGATGAACTGAATATTATGGGGTGCCCAGATTTCTTATCCCACTCCCTCCCTGAGGGTGTGCTACTTATACTAACTTTTGAGCAGAACATTCTTAGTAAGAATCAAAACTTTCTTTTCAAGGCTTGAAAATGTTGGTCAGAGAACAACACACATGATCTCTTGAAGGTCCCTGGAACCATCACATGTCCGATTTGTCTGTAATTTGGTAGTAAGTGAAGAGAGAACTGGGTCACATACTATCTGGTTCATATACAACCACTGATGTTTAGGAATAAAGTCAGGGAATAGTCTGAGAGATGAATTAGAGGAAGACTGAAACCTCTCCCTACTGGTTGCCCTAAGAGGGATGGTGTGCAAACTTGAGGGCCGTGGCTCACTCAGTGTCGAAAAGAGATGATGGTTAGGAATGTCAGCCTCCTGAGCTGTGGGGCTGACAAGGAGATGGGGAGCCAGACAGGCCAGAACACATAACCTGCAGCCTATGGCCCCAGAGTTATCTTTCTTCACCAGTGCACGGTCCTGCCCTGCTCGTCATAGAGCTGGCCTGTCTTTCACTTGGAAACTTTGTACTGACAGTCTGTGTGTATAAATATATATCTCTTTTTTTGGAGATGTCCTATCAGTATTGTTTTCCACTGATCTCACTGGAGCCTAAACCCCACTCTCCCTCTGCTCTGCTGTCAGCCAGGATCCTGTTCTCCGTACTGCTTTGTAGTGTGTGATTATTGACTTGGGGCTATTTGTCATATCTCAGGTGCTCTCTGGTCCTCACTGAGGCTTCTGTCTGCATGCACTTAAGTTAGAGAAGAGGTAAGGAAGAGTGCTGATATCTTGATGATGACAAGGGATGAGCCTGTGGTTGAGGGAAAGGATTAGGCTCAACTGGTTTCACAGCTGCTGTGGACATTGGTGTCAGCAGAGGGTTTGTTTTATTTCCTTACATGTTTTGAGCTGCATCATCATATCTTAGAGGCTAATTGAAGTAGCATATGACTTTCCACCAGCTAGGAATTGGCCCTCACCTCATGCTGCTCCTCTGCACAACACTGCTGCCATTTTATATTCTTCTACTTGTCTGCACCTTCCCTTGGTGCCTAGGACAGACTGGCAGGATTGAATGTGTCTCCCTTTCTTACTTGGACACTGTGTAGAGTGAGCAATCACAAAACCTCCAGTGGTGAAATGTGCTTTGAAGAGTCAGTGAATAGCTCTGGAAGGCCCCTTTGCATCCTAGTGCATCCTGCACTAACAAATTAAGCTCCTTGTGCCTTCAAAGTAAGATTGATAACTCCTCTGACATTTCATATTCAATATTCTGAATATTGAGAGGTGTGGGTTTCCCTTGAGATACCAATCTTTCTGCTTCTCTCCCCCTTTATCTCCAGAGAGCCTGCTGGGAGACTGAGGGGGTAGAGAGGGGGGAAGACATATAAAATACTTGGGGTGGGGAAAAGGAGAAAAATGACACAGAGGAGCATTTTCCTTTTTTGACTTCATCAGCAGTGTCTCTCATTTCAGAGCCTGGCAAATGGAATTGTACTGCTCAGCCACGATGAATGATCCTGTTTCCTTACCCCAACCCCCCCCTCCTCATTCCCCCCCCACCTCAGCAGGGTCATTGAAATAGGCTTCAAAACTAAAATAAAAATGTTCCTGTTTTTATGGACACTGGAATCTGTGATCTGTTTCAGTTGAGAACTTTAGAGAAGTCAGAGATGGGAGGAGATGAGAGAGAGCAAAATAAAGGGAGGTCAACAATCTGAAGCATACTTTTTGTTTTTAATTTTCCATGAGTGGGCAGTCCAGGTATTTGTCTATCCAGGTACCCAGGGGTTGCCTAAAGAATGAGAAACAGGAAAAAAAAATAGTTTGATTGCAATTCTCCATCCCTACTCCTACTTGGGGATGTGAAAGGAAAAGGTAGTGGCACCTGGAGCAATTGTGGACACCCAGAAACGTAGTTCTGGGCGTATCTTTTCCAGGTGGGATTTGTCCTAGCTCAGTTCACTCTAAAGAGGTTGGCCCAGGTTGGTTTTCTGATCCAGCTTGTTAGATGCTGAATGGAAGATCTTAGATGCAGCTTTGTAATACTGTTTTCTGTCTTATTATGCCTGGAAAGGAAAGTCTGCTGCTCCTGCTGTAGCATGTTAATGTCTCAACTGATGTCACCCTTTGTGACCTCTGTGTCTCATCAAATCCACTTCAGCCAGAACAGAGATGAAAAAGCTCCATGTTACCTTGCTCTGTCTCATCTGCTTCCTCAGCCACTCAGATGAGGTGGTCTAAATTCCAGCTGGTCAAGCTGGAACAGGTGGGCAGGTGTTAAATTTTTTATTTCACAAAGGAAGTGTGTGTGTAGCAATGAAATTTTAGTCTGGCTGCATCTGGCTGTGGTACTGTTTTGGTCCATGTTTTGCCTATGGATTCATGGTACGTTAGTAAATGGACCCTGTGCCATTGAAGTCTATGATGGGCTTGTCTCCAAATTGCTGCCTGCCCTCCATTATCCCCAGAGGGCCCTACACAGGTGCATGTGCTGGCAGTCCAGAGGGCAAACCTGTGAGCAGAGAAACAGGCAGCCATGGCAGTGACATCCTGGGACAAGGAGTGCTCTGTTGGCAGCTCAGCTTTCCTGGTGAGAGTTTCCAGTGCCGCAGCTGAAACGCTGCGTGGTGTGGAGTGTCTCCTGTGCTGCTGAGAGGTGTTCTACAGATGTGGCACAACTGGCTTACCTTGCAGTAGCTTGGGGGAGGCCTATCCCCTGTAGCATAAAAGGAATACATTGTCCAGTGAAGGGGGGTGGATTGTAGCCTCGTGTAAGAAAAAACTCTCTGTGCAGGCTATAGCCCAGGGCAGACATTCTTTGCTCACTCACAGTAATTCACCATCTCTCAAGGGACCCATTGAGCTTATTTAACAAAGGTCAGCTAAATTTTCTAGTATCCTGCTGTGAAAGCAGGATTAGCAGAAATCTTATTTATCCTTGGTATCCAGCTACTTGACTGTTTCACTTCAAACTGCCATGCTGGCACAGTCTGAATTTGGTGTTGTTGTGGTGGATAGAATCTTAAAGAACCCACTGGGTGCTGACTTGCAAGAGATTGCAGCTGTACCAGGGGGGCTTGATTTGCTTCCTCACTTCCCCTGATTTTCCATGGCTGAGATTCCCTAGGTTTTGAGTCACTCAGGCTTTTCATCAGTTTGTGCATGTAGAGGCGATTTGGGCCAATTGTGACCTTAAAGAGGACTTGCTTTCAGATTCACTAGAAGCATTTGTGGATTCACTAGAAGCACACTGTGTGTGCTTTCTTCTTGAGGGATGTTCCATGAATTGAGTTTGTCTGTTCTATTTTCCTTGTTTCTTTTCATGGCCTGGTGGCCCCACCTCAGCTGGGGTTTGTGGCGGTGGGTGCTGTGTAAAGCATAGCAGGAGGCAACAGCTGCTCTGAAAGCTGTTTGGTCTAAAAGGACATGGCTGCCAGGTTTGCAAGAAGGGTTCTGGTTTTGTCAAGTGGGACGTGTTACAGCCTCTTCCTACTTGCTCCTATGAGATGTCTAATTTGCCTCTCCCTTTCTCTTCCTTTTATTGAGCTGTTGAATCTGTGTATCCCCCTTCTGGGATTTCCCTGGTCACACCAGCAAACAGCATGTGTTTCTAGCCTGTGGTGTGTGACATCCACCTCTTGTCCCTCCTGCCCCAGATTTCACCAATGCCCCTGTTAGCAGCTGCTGGAGCACTCAGCCAGTCTGCAGCACCACACATCACTTGCCTCACCAGCCAGGTTGTGGTAGCTTCTCTGGCTAGCTGAGGGAAAGTAAACACCAAAAATCTGTGGGGTTTCTTCCCCAGAACATGGTCAGGGAGCTTGCAGCAAACCTGAACTCCTGTTCTTCCAGGCAGCACCAGTGTCTCAAGCACAAGGTCACCCTTCCCTTCACAGCAATAGGTTCAACCTCTGACTCCAGATGCCTAGATGGTTTGTGGAGCAGACACAGAAAGCAGAGTGAACTGTGGGTCAAGGAAAAGCAAAGGGTGACAACAGTGAGAGCTGAAAGTCTCCCAGGCCTTTGCAGCTGAGGCTGGAACAACTCCATCCTTCCCAGATTTCTACCTGCAGCCCCTGAGTGAGTGTAGCAGTAGCTGTCTGTTCTGTTGATATGAATTAAAAGCAACATGGCAAATGGTGTTTTCTAGATGCTGTAATTATCTCTTGAGAGGGAAACAAGCAGCAGTCTTTGGCACAGCTCTGATCAGCTGTTCTGGACAGGAAGGGCAATTGCAACTTCACATGTTGGATTTCCTTTTGTTGATGTGCCATGATACTCAGAGCAAGTGAGGCTGGGCACCATAAAAGCTTGATCCTGCCACATAAAAAGCTAGATGGGGAGTCAAACTCCTGCTTTTGGGGATAATCCAAGTACTGATCACTTCCAAAGTTAGATTTCAGTCTTCTCTTCAAGGCTGGGACCAATTCCTGCTTTAAATAGACACTGATGATGTTTCTACCAGAGAGGAAGGAGTAAAGCTTGTATTCTGAATTTCTGCCTGTGTCAGGAGTTAAAAATAAATCAATCTGTGTGACTTGGACTCATGGACCCAGTGTCATCTAGGCCATGAAATACTGTGTAGGTTCTGAGCCAGATGTGCTTTACCTTTTAAAGGAAAGGGCTTCATGGTGGATACCCTGCTGGTGATATCACCCTGTGTCGTGTCCTGCTGGTATGTCACAAGTGATGCCTGGGCTAAATGTAAAATCCTGACTTGCTGTGACTTTTAGTGATCAAGTATGTTCTGTGAGTTTTTGCTCGTCACCCATTCTATTTCTTCTCCAGTGCTCTCCCTTCCTCCCTCCATACAGGTGACTTGTATCATGTAAGGTCTTATTTTCAAGCCAGACTCTTCCAAGGGTGTGTATTTGTGAAGGTGCAGATTGTATGATGATATGGTAGTCTGGTTCTATCATGGTAGAAATTAGTCCTTTGTAATAAATGCTGTTATTTCATTAGAGCAATGGCTTCTCCTTCTTATCATCTCACATACCTCCTTCAAAAGATCACCTGGTCTGGAAAACCTATCCCTCGGTGGGAGAGGGACATGGGGAAAATGCAGCTCTGAAGATACAACACAGATTCCACTGTCTATAACTCTCATTGGTCTAATGTTTGGCTAGGAGGATGGGTGTTGTCTGAAAAGGTAGGTGTCATACTGTGCACTTGCCTCTCCCTAGACACTTAGCAGGAGGGCTTAGCAGGAGCAAAAGCCAGGAGGGCTTTTCCTTAGTGAAGGACATCAGAGCTCCAGGATGGGCAGGAACTACCTGGATTTCAGAGTCCAGTCTCCTTAGTGACAGTGTCAGTCTGTGAGTCAGATGTGCAGCTCAGAAGGGGCTGCAGAAATCTCGGTCTGTGTGCCTTGACTTCTCACAGACCCCAATACTCTGTGAAGCCTACTGTGGATCAGGGTTGAAGCCACAGTGACAAGAGAAGGAAGGATCAAAGACAGAGGCACACATCTAGTGGGTAAAAACACACTGAAGGTTCCAGGCATCAATTAACTCTGCAAAATAAAATGAATGAAAGCATCCCTTCAGCCCTAGCAAACATGATCTAAAAAATGTAAATATTGTGTAGATATAAATCATTGCCAGCCTCATCTTCTTCGCTCATGTAATTTACCTGTTCCAAGCCTCCCTCCCAGTGTGGGTAACCAGGACAGGGAACCAGCATGCTGCAGGTGCTGTGGGGGATTAAAGTAAGAGAGGTTTAATCTCTCTTCTCTATGTAGTCTTTCCTCTAGGATGAGTTAGTCTCTTTCATAGTTCAAGTTGGGATGCCTCCTGTGTCCCATGGACGGTCTTCATCTTTCCGGCTGCAGACAAAGGAAAGGAGACACACAGCACAAGGAAAGAGAGGTGGCCAAAGGAAAAACAAAAGGGAGAATACGAGGCAGATGGAATTTTTTTTTCCCTTTCCCTTTTTTTATTCTTCCTGTGCTCTGCCTGTTCCTGTCAGAGCTGCTGGAAATTGTTACCGACAGATCGAGTGTCTTCCAGTTTCTGTGTCAGGGAGTTTTGCCGATTCTATGAACCATGCAAAAGAGGGGTCAGGCAAGAGAAGGAGAGAGCAAGAGAATGACCAATTCAGCAGAGCTCTGGCTTTATCACTGATCTGGTCAGGTTCACTGGGTTTTAACTCCATGAGCCAGTCAGGCTTAGAAACTCACACCTTTGTTATCACCTTTCAAGAGGAGGGAGCAGGGCGGTGTGAATTCTCTGGGGTCATCAAGAGAGGCAGGCCAGAGATCATCTCCTGTACCAGAAGCTGCCTTGCCCTCACCCTCCACAGCATGCCAGACATTTGGATGCTCTCTGTCAAGATTTATCACTATTTATTACTTCACAGATCACACTGGGGACAAAGGCAGGTTGAAGGAGGTTTTGGATCCTGCTTGGCCTTACTGTCATAGCTTAGGGCAGGGAGGACCATGAACGGATCAAAACTTGTCAGCACCAGGTATGATTGCTGTTTGGGTACAGAGCTCTCAGATCATGGGTCTGCTTTTGATTCTGCCATGTGTTCTCATGGTGGTAATAGAGGCTGTGTCTGTACAGGTCTAAAAGGACAGACCACCTCCTGACTGTCCCTCTAAATGCCTCGTATGTGGGCTGCATACAGCTTGTCTTGGTCTGCATGACCATGACCTCCTGTGCCTGGTGCTCTGGGGTACCCTGTGCTCAAAAAGATGTCATGCAGACTATGCACTTCCAAGGAGTGACCTTGGAGTCTTGTACCTGACTGTATGAACATATCCAAGGATTTTAATGCTCACCGTTGCTCTACCTGCATGTGAGGATTATATTGGACCTGACAGTATTGTCAGTCATGCTACAGGTGACAACTGAAAGGTGAGTGACAGTCACTGGGAGGATCAGGCTAAACAGACATGCCAGACTGGTATAAGAAACTGGGAAAATATCATTGAAAACTTTGCCAAATCTTTTTCTGGGAACAAAAATCAGGAACAGGAAACCTTACAGTAGTGAGATGCTTGGGCAATTTTTTCTGCTGGAAGCTGGAACCTGGTAGCTATGACAAATGGAGTGTCTTGTGGGGAATATATTACTGCAATGCCAAGTCACTTTTCTGGGAGCTTAGGACTGACTGAGCTTGAGGGGAGATTTTGAAGGTCTTAGTTGTAATAAAGTCTCTGCTGGTCTAGATTAGTTCATTAAATCTGGGTGTCTTGCTTCTTCTCACTGCTAAAGTTTTGCTCTGACATGTTACTGGGAGCATTGGTGTTGGATGTGCAGGCCCTGGAAAGAGACCTGTGCCTGCAGAAGTAGGTTCTGTATTGTCACAACTGCCTGCAGAGTGGAGGTACAGAAACTGAAATAGCATTGCTCAGGGGAAGACAGCAGCTGTAAGCCAGTGAGCCTTTGGGATTCTGCTCTTTCCCTGGTTGACAGGGTCCTCTAAGCTGTTTGAGTGCCTCTATTTCCCTTTCCAGAAAGGGTCTGAGGTGACTCCCCTACTCCAGAAAGGCTACAAGAGGTGTTCTCCTGCTCCAGCAAAGTTGGGTTACCAGCTCAGGAAGGATGTCCTCAAGGGGCCTCCCAAATCATGTGCTGAAGGCCTGGGATCCCCCCAGCACTGCAGTGCTCTGCGTAACTATTTAGCTGTCCAAGCAGGCTGGCAGAATAAGCAGCCAGTGCCAGCTCTGGGGACAGTGAGGTTAGGGAATGATGTGCACATTTTCATGGTGGCTTTGGCAAGAACAGTGCTGAATGTGGAGATTCCAGAGGACATGTACAAATAGCAGTGGGGCTGGTCCTCCTCTGCGGGCCAGTGGGAACTGGCTTTCCTGCTGATCACTGGCCTGTGCTATTCCATCATCTTGCAGAGAGTGCAAGATGTTGGCAGGGTGTAAGTCAGTAAAAAAAAACAAAAACAAACCCATGTTGCTTCTGCAAGAGGTTTCTAGAATTTGGAAAGTGGAGGGGACTGAGTAATGTCAGCTGACCTTGCTTTCACCCCTGACAGAAGGCACAGAGGGATGGCTGGCATCTCTGCATGTGCTGGAGCTGTATGGGCTGCTGCTGCTTCCTGTGGTGGTACAGAGGCCTGGGCTTTGTACAGAGCTTTCCCTTGCCCAAAGAACTTACAGTCTGGGGTGGCATGGGACTGATGACACTGGTGTCATTGAATGAGTAGGAGAATAACAAGTTTATTCCTCCTGGGCTCTAAATAGTTAATTGACAAAACTGAGCAACTAGAGATCACCTCCAGTAAAGGGCATCTCTGGGTCTCTCAGCTCCCTCCCTTAGGGCAGCACAGTATCTGTGAAGGGTATGGGAATCAAGGGAGTGATGGTAGTGGTGCTCACAAAAGGTTCAAATGGATCTGAGCCGCACTGCAGAAGGGAAGTGATAACCTGATAGCTGGTGGTTTTGCTTTCCCTGAGTAACTTTGGTTTATGGCTTCTGACATGGTGGCAACAAGGAAGGAATATGCTGGGTGCTGGTAGATAGGGATTTTTGGAAATGTTATTGCTGAGGCAGATTATAGTTTCAGCTTGGGGTGGGAAGTTGTTGCTGTAGTTACTGTCCAGCTGAACAGCAGCCTGGATCCTGTACTGCAGAGCTCTTGAGCAGAAGAGTGGGGGAAAAAAGATACAGCAGAGTGGGTGTGATTTGGTCCAGTCAGTAATAGAGTTTGGAAACAGTCCCAGACCTCCTGACTCTAAGCTTCTCATCTTTCTTCAGGTTCATCTCCCTTGGTGATTAGTCACTCAGCTGTGGCTGGTTGAGAGTATCCTGTACCAGGATCCCCACTGAGGAGCTGTAGTGTTCTTAGGTTGTGTCATCTAAATTGCAATTAACTGCATTATGTGTGAGGAGGGGTGGCCTAAAATATCAGCAAGAAGTATGATAGTGATGGGCAGTCTGCCCATCTGAACCCTTTTTCTCCAGTTCTGTTTCTTTTGCCCTCACGTTCCTTAAACCACCCCAGAAGGTGACAGACTAGTATTTCTTGCTAAAGGAAAGACCGAAGCAGTTTTGGAAGTGGTCTTTGTCTTCTCTCTGACATTGCCTACGCTGGCCATAGACAGTAGGAGAAAAGAACTGATTCACTATTTGGAAGGGAAAGAAGCAAGTGTTTGAGTAGGTTGTTAAATCCTCAGGGGATTTATTGAACCCAGGCTTAGAGAAATTTCAGGCAGTTTGTTCCCCTTCCTGTAGCGATGTCACCCTTGCTGTGTACTGTTTTCTGATGGCTTCTGTGGTGCACTGCTTCCCACCTATATTGTGCAGTTTCAGAGGTGTCCAACATCCTGGCTACAGAATATGTAGAAACTGAGGAGTTAGCTCTTGAATTTGGGGAGTTGTGAGCAGCACCAAAGGTAATTTGATATGCAAAGGGTCCTTTAATATTGATGCTTGTTTCAGAACAACTTGCATTGTATCTTCTAGCTTTTTCTTCACTGTGAGAAGAGCACAAAGTGAAAGCTGAGGTTTTAGTTTATTTACTTGTTTCCAGTGCTCTTCATAATGACTGCATGTGAGATGTGGTAACTCTGCAGGGAAAAAGAGACTGTGTCAGCAAACATCCCAAATCAGATAAACCTTAAGCAGTTGAGACTCAGTGCAATGATGCCAGTTCAATTCCATTGTGATCAGCTTTGCATTTTTCATGCTTTCTTCTCATGTGCTGATGCTCTTTTTTCACAGGGTTGCCCAAAAATTTGGACTTGATTTTAGAAATGCAAGCTTTGGATTTCAGAAGATACTGGTGAGGAATACAGGGATGAAGGAGACAAGCAGCCTTTGGTGGGAGTCACCCAAGTTTGGGTACTGAAGATGGCTCTCTAGGATGGTGTCTGCTGAGTGTAAGATCATGAGCAACAGTGACATAGGTGGAAAAGGTGCAGCTCCTAAGGGTCTGGAAGGAGTGTGTGCAGAGCAGTTAGGAAGAGAAGGAGAGACCTATGGTCTGTACTTGTAAGCTGGGATAACTTCTATTATATGGGCATTATTTATCTATATCTACAATTAGTAGAGGAGGTGTTTGTCCAGAAAGTGTGCGTGAGAGGAGCGGGGGAGTCAGGGAGGGGAGAGAGCTGGCGGTGATGGGAAGGAAGGGAGGGTGCCCTGACCTCTCCTCATAGCCCTGACTGTGTCCCCATCTGAAGGTCTGGCATATCCACTCTCACTACTTAATGATAGTGACATTACCCATCCGCCCAGCATCGCGGGGCTTTTGTCTTCATTCAGGCAGAAATGAAGTTCTCCTGGGCGCACTTATCAATCACTGCAAAGCTCCAGCTGTTCCGGAGCCTTTGGATCGACTTCAACAGCCGTGCTTACAAATTGTCTCTGAATAGCACCGAGCTGAGACCCCCTTTTTTGTCATTGTCTTCCGACAAATGTTTTTTTTCGGCAGCCTTTCGCAGACGTTGCCGGCTGCCTTCTGCCGCGGTGATTGAAAACAGGCCTGTTTTGCATTCTCCTGTCGGAGTCCTGGGTTCAGGGAGCTGTCCCTGAGTGCCACTCCAGCGAGTGCTGTGCCAAAGACAATTACATGCATAGTTTTGCTGATTGCATTAAAATCATTAGAATGAAAGATTCTGAAATCGTACATTAAGGGGGGAAATTAGAAAAAGCTTCAGAGACAGACAGCAACGTCCCCAAAGTGAGGGCAATACAATTAGCTCAAATTGTGTTACATACACACAGACTAGGAGTAGCTCCTGTAACAAATGACCTTATTATTGCTGCTCCCTCTCTCCCTCCATTCCTTTTTCTCTCCTTCACTCTCTTCTTGTTCCATTTTCTTTTCTCTTCTCTGAAAGTTCTTTGGCCAGCACCACTGTTCTTCTAAATTGTCTGTTCACCTTTCTCCCTTTCTTTTGTTTTGAGGAGTGCCTGGGAAAAGGCAGTCGTGGGATCCTGGGAATGTAATACTTGGCTTTCAGAGCTACTTTGCAGGCCATTTAAGAGGAAGTGAGCAAGTACAAACTCCAGAAGTTAATTTTCAGCTGAGCAAGAAACTTTGCTCTCCTGGGGAACAAGGAAGTACATGACTCCAAAAGCTTTGTATGTGCACCAGCCATCAAGAAGATCAAAGCATTCAGCTGTCTAGCTGTATTCCATATCCAATGCCAAAAAGGAGACTAGTAACTATGCCTGAGGTGGGAAATGTTCCTGCATACCACAAGTAGCAGCGTGGCAGGAGGTGCAGAAAGGTTAATTCTTGAGGGGAGCGTGATACTTATCCAGTATGAATTCTGAGTCGTTGAAAAAAAAACCATTATGGCTCATGGGCCATCACTGTTATCATCCTGTAAATATGCTCACAGAGAGAAATTGGCCAACTAAGAGTGCCTTACCTGTGTCAGTCACTGACTTAAACCCATCCTCCTCAGCTGGTAGTCAATGTCTTAACTGGAAAAGCAGTTCTGTGTCACTCTGCACTGTGATACTGTCCAGCTTCTCTGCTGGGACCTGGGGTAGTTATGGTACAGGCTGTTTCCAGTGCACCAGCTTGCAGCAATCTGTGTCAGCTATGCCTGTGCATCAGCTTGCCCTGCTTTGCTGCTGGTACTTTCACTCACACATAATCTGTGTCCTGCTATAACATTGCTCACTGTAGACCTCATCTTTGCATCCACTTGCTGCTTCCAAAGAGTCTGGACATATTATGCAGGTTCTGTTAAAAGGCACATTGAGGTATGGAGCACAATGGCATACATATGGCAGTGAAGCAGTGTCACTGCTCCAGGCTTTGCCTTCTGCCTTGCTGTTTTCACTGCTCAGCAGCATCCAGGGCTGTATTCAGCTGGCCTAAATTCTGCCCATATTTCTGTGCCAGGCTTCTATCAACTGACTTTGGGTCTTCAGAGGAGCTGATGCCAGTAGGCACCTCTGCACTAAGGGATTTGAAGACATCTATGCAATATCCTGGGTATTTATTGTGATCAGGGTGGATTTTCCTGCTAACCTGTGAACACCTGACTTTAGGCTCCAGTTCTGCTCTCTGGGATGTAGGATATCGTCTTTCAGTTTACACTCTAGCCCAGGATCTTGTTCCTGACCAGAACTGCTGGGGCAGACTTAGAGGATAACTGTAACAAAGGGGAAAGCAGCCCTAATACTACCCTGATGTACTTAGATACTTGGAGCAATCTGTCTCTTGGGGATACCTGACCCCAAGGTGGTGTCTTTATATTACTAATGTATTAATAATAGTCATTCAAAGCACTGCACATTGACAAGGGGCAGTACAAATGTCACATAAGATGTGCCTACTTCTCTTAAGAGATTATGATCTTGGATTAGATGTGATGAAGAGGAAAATAGGTTGTGTACCCTTGTAAAAGTTTGTGGGGAGGAGGAAAGCAGTGTAATTCAGTGAGACAATGGGTCAGGGACCACAGTAAGTATAAAAAACAATAATAAGGGGAAATGAAGGTAAAGTGGGAAAAGATAGAAGGGAGCAGAGGAGGTATCAGCAGAGTGAAGTTGGTGGAAGATTTAAGTTGCTTTACTAATGTGAATCAAAAGTGTGGATGGGCTATGTGAGACAAGTGGAGGAGTCCAGGAGGTGAGAGGGGGGATGTGAAAAAGAGAGTAAATTTGTTATGGTAGGGCAGTCAAAACTGGAGACTAATGTGACAGAGGTGGAGAAACCAGGCAGCAAAGGAAATGAAGTTAGAAAGACCTGTTACAGACAGAGGAAATGAAGTGCTGAGTTTAGTGGCTTTAAAGAAGAAAGAGGTGTATATGGTAGATAAGGAGAATTGGGTATTGGAAAGACAAGCAGACATACAGGCTTGAGCAGTAACAAGAGAGCAAAGTGAGGGAAGGGGGACAGATGAGGGTGAGGAGGGGAAAGGAGTCTGGCTTGCTCCAAGGGGAATATGAAGATGCTAAGTAGAGGAACAGTGAGCTGTAGTCCAAAGATGGCCTTAAAAACAGGGAAGGCAGATGCTAGAAAAGTTCAAATCTTCAAGGATATATCAGCAGTTGAGACTACTCTCAGCAGGACAAACCTGACTGGAAACAGCTGTCCCTTATGGGGATTTCCCCTGCTTTTTATTCAACTTAAGTCACAGGAGGAACAACGAAGAGTTAGAGTGATTTGTCTCAGTTACTCCTACTCCCTTTGAAGCACCATCCTCCCTACTTCCTTTTGTGGCCAGTTTTCCACTTTCTCCCTAACAATTGTTAGGCTGTAAGGATGTTGTCAAACTCAATGGCAGCAGACCCCTTTTCCTATTGGAAGTGAAGACTAACCTTGGCTTTTTCAGAGCATGGTAGGAGGCATTCATTCACACCAGACTTTCCCGGCTGGTTGGAGAGTTGTGTGCAGTCTACTGTCTGGCCTATGTCTTCTCTGTACACTTATCATAATGTGCCCTACGAATTTAGAGGTCCTATCTTGTTCTCATCCGGTGCAGACAGACTTTTCTGAGATAATATGTACCTTTGTGTAAGATACCTTTTTTCCAGAAACGTGAGAGAAGGTCTGATCACTCTCCCAGGGCAAAGTTAGCCAGTGTGCACACCTGTCTATTCTGCCAGAAATCCCACTTCTAATACGGCTTGTGAAGGTGGCTGACTCCTTGTTTGCTTAGAAATGAGGTGCAAGTATGGAAGGGCATGGACTGGAGTGCACTGGAGCCAACAAGGGCCTGACTTGACCAGCTCCAACAGGCTTTGGATCAGGCCTTTAGTGACTGCATGAGGGCTGGTGTGAGTAGGCTGAGAAGAGATGTGGTCTATGGCAGGATCACTGCAGAGAAAGGATGGTGCTTTACTGGGGGTGGAAAATGGAATTGTCACCGTGGAATGAATGAATTGTACAGTTTCTCTTTTGTAACCCAGGGAATAATTAAGATAGATGGGTAGATGAATTAGCTGTCCTGCAAGGTCAAAAGTGGATTGCCTTATTACTCTATTATTTCACTGTTGTGGAACTATCACCACTAACGCCTTTTTCATGATATTTTGTACATCGCACCAAAAAAAAAAAAAAAAAGGGGAAAAAAGAAAAAAGGGGGGGAGATACAAATTGATCGTTTGCCGGTGAAATCAGTCTTCGTCATCGCCAGCAGTGCTTGGATTAATGGGATTGAAGGCTGCTGGAGGTTCAGCCAGAGAGACGGGCGGAAAAACAAGAGAAATTGGTTTGCACCCCTGGGAATGGAATTGATGTGACTTGCACAGGGCTGCTGCAGCAGTGGTGGCTGCTATGCTGTGGTGCTGTTTTTTAAAAAAACACAGAAGGGAGATGGGAGAACAAAATAAATCCCTAGCTGGAACACTGGGTCGTTACAAACATGGATGATAATCTTCTGGCATGTTTGAGAGATCCAGAAGAGTGTGTTTGCTGGAAGGCTTTAGGAAACAATAGAGTACAGTCTTTGAAAAACACAGCTGCTTTCTGGTGGCCTTCTGCTATTTCTGTGGGGCTTTAAAGATGAGGTTTGGGACAAGCCTGGGAAGCTGGAAATTATTCTCATTACTGGCAAATATTCTCAAATCTACACAGCTGGCCATAGAAATCTTCCAAATGGGTAAAGCCATTATGTGGACATAGCAGAAATAGAGGACCTCAGTGATAGACATGGTTGTAGAATGACAGAAATGATGGAACTAGGGACATGTTGATTTAGGTCATTGTGTCGTTAGCCTGACAATCACAGAAAAAGACAGTGGAGAGGAAAACTTGTAGTTAGTCTTCCCATTTCCAGTGCCAAGAGGTGACACAGACACTTGTTTGCTTCTGAACTTTTTTGCTTGAATTCTAGTAAATAAGGATTTTGAGAGGCCTGAACTTCTGAAGGGGAGATAGCTAATTTGCTCACAAGAAGTTCTGCTTATACTTGGCATTGTGCTTATAGTTGGTCACATTTTCCTCAAGCACCATGAGCAACAGCAGAGAGAACCCATGTCCACGTGCAGTCAATGTCAAGGGTCTTCCCTGTGGACAGGCACTCTCTCTGTGTTTACCCAGTGCTAGCAGGTGATGGTGCAGGGTAGGTAGCACAAAACTCTGAAGTTCATGCTATGCTTGACTGCCCTTAAGCAGCAGCATGCAAAGTATTCATCTGATTAGCTTAAAAGCAGTGCTATTAAAAATGGCATTCCAAATGTGGGGCTGGGTCTGAGGTAGATGAAATCAACACAAGATTTTTTTTTGTGTGTGAGCTAGAGATCTTGCTTCCTCAGAAATATTTTCCTTTTATGTTGCTGCCTTTTGGTCAACACTGATGCCAGTTTTGAGGAAATCTATCTTTGAGATTGAAAGAGGGAAACCCAGATTATTTCTGAAACATTTTGCATGTGATTTAAGATTGAAGATACCAAACTCACAGCTGTGCCCTATCCATGGAGAGTCAAACCAAGACTGGATGTGATTTTCCAATTCATGACTGGCTTTGGGAGCATTTCCCATAAATAAGACTATCTACAATGTAACAGTGTGTAGGACAAATTTCCTCTTTGCTTTACCTTTCCTTGGTTCCTGGGCTACACTCTTGATTATGCAAGATGATGTTTTAAAATTGGCTATGAACTCTAGGCCATTTATAAGTCTTTTACTCTTGGAGAGCCCTCTTCTATTGATGTTAAAATTATTCTTTTCCCAGGCTTGTAAATCCAGAATAGCACAAAAGCAGTATGATGATTTCTAATGTATAATATAGCTGTGAACTCTTTTCATCTCAAAGACACATTAATTCTGAAGTCTTAAGAAGACAATTTTTTTCTCAAACAACTAATAGGTGATGTCTGGACAGGTGGAAAGCCTGACCTTCCCATCCAAGATGTCACTTGACAAAGGAAGTATTTAAAAGAAAATGCATAAAGTAGCATATGCATCCCAAAAATTCTCTCAGCACCTTTTACTCTGTTTTTGTCTGTGCTTAACACACAGATAGAAAAGACTAGAGGGGAACTGGAAAGCTCCTTTTCCAGCACTGTGAACAGTACAGAAGCAAGACTTTAATGCAAAACATTACGGTGTTTGCATCAGGCAACTGGCTCTGAAGATAGTCAGGGTGAGCTGAGCCTATTTACTAGTGGGAAGAACAGCTGCCACACAGGGCCACTGCTGGTTCCTTCTCTCAGATCTGCACTGTGCATCTTGCCTTCTGCTTTCCTGGTGAGAGGTCCTTGCATGTCTGAGGGGGCAAGTCTGTCTCTCAGAGCATGCTTTCTGAACTGTGAGCTTATATGCTGGGTAAAGAAATTCTTTAACCCTTCTGTGCTTTAGATGAGCCACCTTTTTTTTTGCCAGTAGGATTTTCTACAGCATTTATAACTCTTGGATTTGGCCCAAGCTACCTTTTCTTTTCCTGCATTGCACAAGACAAAGTGCTAAAGGATTTCTGAGCTACAGCTATAGCTTCTAGTTGTAACCACAACTAACTCAAAAGTGAAACCAGTGAGGAAGATCTGCTGCATGATGTGAGGCTGTGTCCTGGCTCAGAAATCTTGGTCCTTGTGATCAGAAATAGGGAGACATGTAAATGTGATGGTTGATCACCTGACCATAGGCTGTGACTGACATCACAGGGAGCAATCAGCAGGAAAAGCTGTGCTTTAGCACTGCACGTCTGTGGGACTGTGATGTGGCCTGGGCAAGCCACTACCATGAGCCTCTACCGTGCCCTTTCCTACAGGTACCTGCAGGGTGGGTTGGCCAGTTCTGGAGAATTCCCCACTGTCAACGTCCCTATCTCAGCTTTATTTTGGGTGATGAAAGAAGACAGCTGGTTTGTCTCCCAGATGAGGAAATGACATGTGTTGGTATCACATGGATATCTGTGTGCCTTTCAGGTGCAATTATGAACACCAGAGGAAGGGTTTTGAGACAGCTCTGTGAGTGTTTCACACTCAGTTCCACATATGTAGCAAAATAAAGGAGTAATTCCCATTGTTGGTTTTACAGCTCTGCTGTATGATTTCATCTTTTGACCCTTACCACTGACTCTGTGATTATCATCATTGGTAAATTGTGTTTTGTCTGAAAACTAAATATTTAACCAAAAACAGTGATGCAGGGAAATGCAAGATTTTTTTTTCTAACATTTTGAAGGAAAATAAGCTTTTGTTTTTCCCATTACATTGATTATTTTAAAATTTAAATGCAACTCTTAAGAGAAGTAGAAAGAAAAATCTAATACCATATCACAAGGACTAGCTTGGAGTGAAACTGTCCATTCTGGTTGCTGTGAAACACTTCATTTTTTTCATTTTGCCAAGACAAAACTCGATCCTTCTTCCTTTTTCTCCCCATTTCCAGGATACTATTTTTTTTGATAATTGTGTGGTTTTACAGTTGAAACTTACGGGGGAGAGAGCCAGTACCATTAAGAAATAGACCTGGGTGAATCTAATGAGGTGTTTCTTTACATCCCTGTCCTCACAGCTGATAGAAGTTCAGTGTTGGACATTCATAGCTTTTAAAACTGTTCCTTTGAGGAATAAAGCTTTTCTTTGAAGCTGAGGCTTTCATTATATCAGCTGAATGTGATCAGGTATGCTTGACCTCTAGTGAAAATCAGTGTATTGATATCATGATTTTTCTTCTTTAATTCAAGCCCCAAGTTTTCATCCTTTCATGTGCCCTTCCTCCCATAGCATTTGCACACCCTACTGCATGTCTGAATTTGACTCATTGGTGATGGTAGCTGTTGTTATGATTTTTATGGTTCTGCTTAATCAATGGGTATTAATTAAGTTAAAAATGCATGAGTAGAAAAAAGTGAACAGAAAAGGTACTGAAAATACCATTCTGAACTCAGAGCTGCAGCTTTGACAGCTGAAGTAGGCACTTTGTCTGCTAGGTTACAAACTCTGGGTATCATCTATGGGAAATTAAAGGTATTATTTTTACCACCGGGGGACCTCCCATATTTTTCCACTAATGAAAGACAAACATATTGAAAATTACCAATACTCAAGTGAAGTTCAGACAAACTATATTCCCTACTTCACAGCAAGAACTCTATGCACAGGACCTTTGAGGGAAATGAGAGTAATTGTTGTATTTCTCTTTTGACAAAAATACAGAGCAGACCATTTGATGAGCAGACTCTTATTTGGTGATGATAGCAACAAAACAGTATTACAAATGTGGAATTTTTGTCACTGGATGGAAAGCTCCAGATCTGTAGCTTGGGGGATGGGGAGGTGACATTCCAGCTCAACAGGGCTTTGGAAGGATAACGTGAAGACACCAAATTACATGAGGTAAGAATGTGCCCAGAAGAGACAATTGGTCCTGCACAGAAGCAAAGTTTAACCTGCATAAGTCCCATTTGCAGTGAAGCATATATGTTGTGTTTGGATGAATATGTGTGCATTTCACCCTTTGAAAGGAGGCTGTCAGTTTAATGACTCAGTTTATGTAATTTCTCTTTATGCCACTGGCAGTCCACTATAGACAATTGCTCATGATCTGATGGAAGATTCTGGGTGGACTCTGTCCATGCTCTGAAACAATTATTCTGCTGTCCTGGTTACACAGTCCTGGGAAATAGCCACGTAGATTTGTGCATATTATACCAGCTGCATACAATAAATAAAATCTGTCAATGTATCAGGAACATGCAGAACAACTGGCAGCATGAGTGAAAAGCAATGGATCCCACTAAATTCTACCAGCAAATACTGTGGCCCTATGAGAGAAGGATAAACAGATTTTGCAATTTCAGGTGGAGAAGGAACTAATTTTGTAATGTGTGACTCTGGAAGTTGAGTGACAGAGAGTGAGCACATGGTTCAGGTTGGGATCTGCCAAGCAGCATACAAAGTACACTGTACTATGTAAAGGTGTTACTGTTATATAAGGAATGACTTCAGCAGGATGAGCTGGGGCAGTGAGGTGTCCAGGCCCCTTCCCTAAAACGTGGCTCTGCACATGCAGTTCAGGAGTTGTGTTGTTATGGGAAGGCAGCACAGGGACCTGCTTTGAGAAAGTATCAGAGACAAGCCCCAGGCTAACCAGGCAACCTTCCTAATCACCAGTGTTGCTGCTCCTTGACCAAAACATGATCAAGACCATTGACACTATGTCTCTCTACATATCTGAGGAATCCCAAATTCTTGCTGCTACCTTCCATAAGACAGCAACACAAATGTGCTTCAATTGATTATGAAATCTGGACTCAAAAATGCCAAAGCAGGGAAGTAATTTGCTTAAAACATTTTGTTTTTCTTTCTGCAGGTAGATATAGAATGACGTGAAAAACATTTGCCTTTCATTACATTTTCTCAGGGAAAAAAGTTCTGAACAAGTCTAAATACTGTACTTCTCTTATTTTTTTAACAAAATGCCTGTGTGACTTAATGAAAAGCATGATAATTTTAATGCTTAATAGTAACTCACTCCCAAACTAAAAGAAGAAAAAATATTTCAATTTTAATAGAGAATTTTTCTACTTATGGAAACATAGATATACGTGTTACAGCCTTTTGGTTAGGCTATTTTGGTAATATTTTTGGACACTGAGGAAGGGAAATCACAGTAAATTACCCTTCTCCCCATTTGCTTCTCAAATTTTTTTTGCAGCTAGTATTGAAGCAAATGTCACTGATGTGCATATACCAGTCACTGGTGATCTTAATACTCTCTTGCTACTGGTCTAATACATGGCATTGGACATATCAATCAGCTTCACTGTGAATTAGTTTCTTTAATTTGAATATGATTATCGGAAAAATTAAGCCTGGAATTAGCATCATGAGATGATCCAATCCATCTCCCTACCCTAGGGCAAGACCCATTCTACCTCAGATGAGTATTTTATAACTTTCTAGTTAATTTTCTTCTTTAAAAGCTTTCAGTGATGGAGATAACACAGCTTCCTTTCAGCAATCTGTTTCAGTACTTCACTAGCCTCTAGCACTAGTTCACAGCAATAGACACTTGGTCCTTATGACTAATTGGGATCTTGCTGCATTTTAAGTCTTGTTTTCTTTTCCATGTTGGCATGGAAAATGGCTTATTACATCCCTTTTCCCAGTATTTTACCTACTAGAAAGATGTTTCTCCTAAGCCTTTACGCCTCTAGACTGTACATTTTCATTTCTTTTCACCTTTACAGGTCATGTTTCTAGGTCTTGGACCAATCATACTTCTCTTCATGAAGGGCTCTTATTTGCCACCACCTCTCTTGGATCTGGGATCCAGGCCTAAATATAATGTTCCAGCTGAAACCCCACGAACACAGAGATATCTGACATACCTGATCATCTGTGCTTCTCTTTGAAAGTGTCCATGAGTGAATTTGGTTTACTTTGCACTGAGGACTCTGGTTCAACTTGAGCTTTTTCTGCAGAACTTCTGCCACACTTACTATTCTTGATCTCATATTTGTGCCATTGATTATTCTGCCAAAGCAAGGCACCTTGTTTGTGTCTGCATTTATTTGCACCCAAGGAAATGTTAAATAACTCCTTTGCAGTGGAATTGAAGAAGACACTTCTGCTGCTCAGCTGGAATTTAAATAGGGAGGAACTGTCCATGTAGGAACTTGGAAATGTTAGTAATTGTGACTGGTCCTTCCAATAGAAAGTGTTATGACTGCAAAAATCATATTTGAGCTTAGGGCTCACCTGATCAGCTCACTAGATCTGCTCAGGGTCCATCTGTTGTGAATAGTGTCGGCACTTCACTACAGCCATGCCATTTCTGCCAACATTGCATGGTCTTTGCAAGTCTCCTGTCAAAAAAGCAACCTAATATGAGCCTCTTGAGCTAATAAAATCATAGAAGGTTACAGAACAAGGTGATTTGCCTGTAAGCCAGGTAGCATGATTAACAGTAGGCATTTAATTGTTTCTGGTGTCTTCAATGATCAGCATCAGAATGGGCCAATGCCTTCCAGCCCAGATTTACTGTTGACAGTGTACCATGTCATACCACTAAACTGTCTTGAAGGTGATTTCTGGTCAGCACAATATTATGCAACTGCATTGCAATGATATTTTGTGACAAATAAAAAATCAATGGCATGCCTTAACTCACCAGCCATATACCTGCAGTGTGTCTTGGAAGGTGGTGGCCCTTTGCTGCAGTGCAGACCTAAAACTATTGCAGGTCAGTGTAACTATGCACCAGCTGTGGGGAAATGAATCAGATAGCTTTAATTTAATCTTTCATTTTAGTAAAGAAGGGGAATGTTGTGAAACAGACACAATGTTTCATGTAGAAAAATCCCTTATGCTTTTCTTTGCTCTTCCATTTTAAAAAATGCTTTTTATTAAATGAGGAAACAAACCTAAATAATTTTCTTCTATTATTATCTCTCTCATTCTTTTCCTTTCTCATGAAAATGTCATTTTGGGACAACCCAAGCCTTTATATTTAACAAAAAAATTACATATTTTGGTTTAGCCATGTTCAGCCCTTCTGCTAGCATTGGTCCTTTTTTACACAAAAGAAATAGTTTTGACTGATAGCTGTGATGTAGTGTTTGGAGGACACTGAACTTGGGTCCTCCAACATTTTTAGAGCTATTTCAGAGCTACCTGTATTTTCCAGCTGAAATGGTCTGTCAAATTGATTGGAGGGTTTATGGAATTTTCTTCTTATTCTTAAATATCACCTAGTAGGGGCAGTGGGAAGAAATACCTCCCTTGAATTCAGCAGGAGAGAAATCAAGGCACTTTACAGCCCCTTGGCTCTCTAGTTCACTACTCAGGGTAACTTACTGTTGTGGTTCACTGTCCACCAGCTTTTATTACACAGGGCTTGGTCTTCTTGGTTCTTGTGAGGTGAAGGAATATGAAGGCCCTGTGCTGAGTATATTCCCTTCTGTGCCTTGGCTTTCCAAGTCTCTATGGCCAGTTTACTACCAGGGAAGTCTGGCTGGAGCTTACAGGCCTTGATTGGCAGTGACTGACAGATGAAGTTTAAGGTTGACTTCGATGCAAATCCAATTTTCCCTCTTTATTAGTGCTTCTTGAGTACTGTCTTGCAACGGTGAAGCCGGTGTGATTTACTGAGTGAATTTACACTTCAGTGGTGTGGCAAGAGCTATGGTAATGAGGGAGAGCCAGCTTAGGTGAGCAGCAGTGCTGCTGCTGCTGCTAGCACTGTGACACCCTCCCAGCTGGCTCAAACGAGGGCCACACGTGGTTGTGGTACATCAGAAAGGCTCTGCGCTCTTCTCTCCAGGGCTGTCACCTCTCAGTGAGTATCTGTGACACTGATGTACCACTGGTAGCTTTGTGTGCATTGTTTGACCTAATTGGGTGGAGTTTTGGGGCTTCCATCATTTTACTTTGTGGTGTTGCTGACCTGGGGTCATCCCTTACTATCAGAGGAAAAGAAATAGCAGAGTGAAATTTTCCTTTCTGTTTTCCCTTTTTCCCACTACTAAGGCTGATAGTCAAACTAACCTGCTTGGGGTTTTTGACCATGTTTTCCAGTATTTATAAAAAAAAAAAAATAAATTTTGAGTAAAATTTCTGGTTTCTTAAGACTTTTCTTCAAATTTGTTGTTTTTTATTTTCCAGGGACTTGCTAAAATTGTTTTAACCAATTCATAACCATGCAGTACTTGTTCCTGTGTTTATTAGCCAAAAATAGCCTTTATAGCCTAGAAGTGATCTCTGAAATATGTTTTTACAGAAGGTGTTTTTAAATCAGTTCTTTTTCTTTTGAGGAAAAAACTCCCAACTCTTTGCTTAGTGCATGTTTTACCTTTGAGTGCTGTTCTGTTTTTTGTCACATCTAGTGCTGAAGTGTAAGGAGTCAACTCCTGCCATATGTCAGAGCTGCTCAGAGTGGGAGAAGTAAAGACAACAAAGACCTCAGCTGTAGGTCTTGAGACCTCAGACTGTCGGGGGTGTTGGCTGAACCTCTGAGCTCAGTGCTGTGCAGAAGAGCAGGTCATGACAAAAGTGGGATATTCAACAGGTAGTTCACCTTAGCCCTCCAAGCACAGTGTAAAGCAGGGGATTGGGAGGACTGGACTGGCAGGAATACTTTTTGTGAATCTTTTTCCTTGAAACACAAGTAGTTTCAGTGACAGCAAAATGCTTGGTGGGAGCACAGGAGAGCCTCCAACCATATTATGAGAATTTCCTGAGTGGAAGTTAAGCTGCTTGATTTAAACTAGCAGGACCAAATGTGATCTGGTATGGTTAATAAATCTGTGCTCTGGGCACTTAGAGGCCAAGGGCAGAGTCAAACGCAAGTCTTTGCACAGAGTGATTCAGAAGACGAACAAGGCTACCTGCCTCCTCCATCCCAAGTGGACATTTTAGCCAGTGTGGAAGTAGAGATCACTTCTGTTAGACTTGTTCCAGTCTGTGTCAGTGATTAGTGGTTGGCCCAAGATGGGGTTGGAATATTTGCCTTGTGTGGGTCCCTTGTCCAGAAGTCATGCTGGACATGAGGTTAGAGCTGGGCCTTTGACCTGTGGTGCTCTGCACTGAAAAGACTATGAAATGTTTTGATTTTATCCAAGCCTTGGAACATTTTGTAAACCTGGTAGGTTATTTTCCTCAGAAGTAGTTTGGGAGTTCAGGACACAATCTGCTGGGACCTGATGTTTTGTCATGCCTTTCTTGTCCTTTCTTCTTGTAGACCTGTAGACATGGGTTCCAAACAGTGCTGGGCACCCTTCCTTGTCCCGTGACTGAATGAATCTCAAGGAGATCTGAGACATTCAGCCCTTCTGTCTTATTGAGTCTCATTTCCTGGTTTACTGAAGTCTTACCTTTCTCACTGTTTTGAATTTTACCTTAATCCACCCTTCAATGTGATGTCAAATAACTTTTAAAACTCAAACATGCCACTTTAGCCTACCTTCCAACCTGCTCTGTAAAAGCTGTAGGTACTTGCTGTGTCTTCTGAACATACGTGCATGATTCTGTACGTACATGCAAAACTCCCTTTGATGAAGAAACAAGGTTTCTTGAGGGATTTGTGTGTAGAAGGTGGGTTTTCAGTAGCCACTATACACTTGGTAAACGAAACTCGTATATGAAGGTAGCATTCTTCCTCAGACCCAGGCCTCTTGCAAGGCTTAAACTTTCATTTGAGGAACAGTTATATGGCTTGTTTGGTTTGAACATCCTCCATCTGCTCATGCAGGCAGATGGCTGATTTGTGAACTGATGACTTTTTGTTACCACTGCCTTTGGATAGTACAGCATAGAGGTTAATATTTTCACTGAACCCCAGAGGTGTGACTTTGGCCATGATTAAATAAGCACTGTGGTTCTCACCCTAGCAATATCAGCAAAGACCAATCTCTGTGAATCTGCAGGTCTCCAAGGTCTAAGTCTGCTTTTGAGATTTGAGTTTTGCACTGCTGGTGGTTCACTTCCTCCTCAGTCTTCACAGTGTTCCATATTGCTCATCTAAATTTACCTTTCCCTTCTTCATGCCAGTCTAGTCTTGGCTTATGTTTAGAGAATTTCCTTGGAGATTGGCCCATCCTATCTTTTATTCAATATAGATCATTGTTTTCATGTCCAATTATATTAAACAGTGTCAACGTTGTATTAGATGTCAACCAATACATATTTTTCTCAAACACACTGGGTCACACACCTATTTCTTATGGTAAAGCAAGGCAGGACTTTCCCTGAGTGCTCTCTGTCCTAAGCAATCTCCATGGCTGCAGTGCCAAGTAGTAGAGCCCGGATTCCATGTCATTGGATCCAGTGTCTTGGTTGTTGTGAGCTTTTCTGTACCTCTCTTTTGAGGAGGTTTATTTGCTCCCCAGCTGCTCTTAAGATACCATCAAACTGTCCCCTCTACAAGTCCTTTGTTTCAGGATGCTTGTACTGCATTTTCCTACTCTTTATTCCTTTATTACCTCTTGCTGCAAAGTCCTTGCCTCACCTAATTGCAATATGGCTTGGATCCATCTGTACTTTCTCTGGGAACATTCCAGCATGCTGCTCTCCTACCTTTCTTGGTCTGAGGCTTCACCACTTTTGTAACTTTTCATGAGCTTTGTGCAGCAGAGGTGAGTTGGAGTCTCAGCCTTTCCCCATCCCCACTTGTCCTAAGGTTGCATCTTGGGCTGCCCACCAGGCTTAAATATCTACTGCAGGTGGTCATTAGATTTTTTTTAATTCAGTGCCTTAGACAAGGTTATTTGGGCCATTAATGTGGTGACTTAGCCTAGCATTTCTGTCTAGCTGGCTTCTTTCCTGTTGCTGTTTTATCGTCTTCACCCCACAGGTCTGTGTGGAATGCGTGCAGGACATTGTCCAGGGAGGTAACTGAGAAGTGTTTTGGCCTCTGGGGTGATGCTAGTGAAGACCACTTGAGTACCCTTCTCCACAAATGTGTGCCAGGCAGCGTTGGCAGGTCCTCTTGTTTGGTTTCATTTGTTTGCTTTTTGTGGATTTTTTTTTTCCAAAAGCCAGCAGTAACAGCAGCAGCTGTACGGGAATGGCACAGCCGCTCTATTCCTGGCCAAGAACCCTGTGAAATTAATCCACATCTCGCTGAAATCCTACCCCGCTTTCGGGTCACTGCCTCGTTCCGGCACTGCGGAAGGCAGGGATCCCGCGATGATTTATTACCAGCCCCAACGCACATATTATTATGAAATGAGTTTATTACACTCTAAATCTCCTGTTAATGTGCTACTGTTTTAATCCCTTTATCCAATTTTCAGTCTCTCAGGCTTGGCTGCTGTTCACTTGCACAAAACTCTCCATTCTGAAGGTTTTATTGTACGATATCCATATCCATTTATCCTGCTTTAAGGCTGCAGTGCTGAAGCTCTGCTGAGGAGGGGGAGCATAAGAAAGGAATGGGAGAAGTAGGAGGGGATGGGCCAGAGTCTGTGTATGGAGAGAGGAAGAGAACAGTCTGGCTTAGCCTGTAAGGGCATAAAAAAGGGTTGAAGTGGATAGAGGAAGACAGTGGGAGGGAAGAAGAGAACTGATTTTAAGGGGAGCAGCAATGATAGCTACTAAGTCAAGGAATGGGGAAACAAATTGGAGGCACTTTGGTAAATCGTATAACTGGATAAGAGAAGAAGGGGCCTTCTACTCTGCTTTGAGAGCACCATGAATCAAACAGCTCTAGTAGTGAGAAGAGAGGGCAGAAACAGAGCAAAGACAGAAAATGAAGGGGAGCTGCAAAAGAAAGAGTGTGTGGAGGGATGGGAGAGGAGGAACATGAGTCTGAGTGGGAGGGAGGAGACCTGAGGGAAAGGGACGTTTGAGATACAGGGTGGAAAGAACATGCTCTGGATGCACAACAAGATGGTTAGGGCAACATGGCAGTCATAGGAAATCACATTCCTGATTTCTGCATCTGTCAGAAACCCATCTCAACACAGACAGAAGAAAATGGGTCTTTCTGTGGGTCAGATCTGTGTTGCCATGGGGAGGTGCTCCACAAAGATCAAAGATCAACTTTTCCCTCCTATTCCAATGTACTCAACCTTACTTTTCACCCTGGGCCCTCCAGCCTGGTGACTGTCCCAGCTAACTGTCCGACATGCCCTGCAGAAGGGATGAGGTGATTCTTGACATTTCAGATCACTGGTTGGAAAGAGTTTGCTCTGCAGGGATGTTGATGTGGCGGGTGATGAGTGCTGGGTACTTCCAGTCAGTGCTTAGACCAGAGACATGGCTGCAGTACACTTGAGATGAGTAGATGGGTCCCAGAACAGATCCCCAGAGACAGCACTCCACTCCACTGGGGCAAGTGCTGTAGTAGCTGCTATTTTCCTTTACTCTAGCTAAGATCCGATCTAGAGCCACACCAAGTACCCTGCAAAACCCAGCACACAGACCTGTGCTTATCCAGCCCTGCTGTAGGCTCCAGCTACACGTGCACCAGAATACAGAAGTTGCTTGAGCTATAAAGCAGCATTGTATTCCCCAGCTGGTGGTGGGAAACTTCAGAGCTGTCAGCATGTGGTTGTCTGTAGAAAAAAGGCAGGATGGTTGGGACCCATGCCTGGATCTGCTGTACTTTCAGTGCCTCTGTGTCCTGCTACAAGATGAGCACAATCATCCTGACCTATCTTGTCCTTTTATAGGTAGAAAGGAATAGGTTGATGCACATGGGCTGGTACTTTGTAGCTGCCAACTGTGGCTTGCAGAAACCTGTGAGGAGATTTTTTTTTTATATAACTCCCTCGGTTGCCTTAAAAAATCACAACCATGAAGCATGATGATAAGTGTCTGAACTAGAAGGTTCCTATGCTGTTTTATGCCCTCTTTTACAGATCTGTGACATACTACACACTGTCCAGTAGACACTCGTACAAAATTCTGTTACGTTTAGCACAGAAGAGTGCATGGTAGAGCACAAGGTCATTAAGTTTGTTTTTGATGAAATGCAAACCTTTATGGCTTTTCCCCAATACACTTCATTGTACTTTTAAGACAAAATAAGAACAAAATTATGCACAAAGATTGAAAATTAAGATACAGGACAAGGGAACCCAGCTAAATAAAACTCTCCAAAATTTCTTTGAGAGGAGTGGAAAAATCCCCAAACTTGAACCAGAATAGAGAGGGAAAGAGATTTGCTTAAAATAGCACAAGCTCTTGTGATGGAACTGCTGAGTAGCTAATGTCCTTGGCTTTTTTAGCTAGCCAGTTATTTAAAATAGCTCCTGCCCATAGTGTTTGCTTTATGGTGTTCTTCTTCCTTCCACCTACTCTCTGTCATTTTCTCCAGAGAGGTATTTTATCAGATCTTGCCACTGAGAGTAGAAGAGACAGATTAAATGAGATGGTTAGGAGGCTAATGTTTTTTGGTCATGAGAGGGATTCAGAAGCTGAAGAGGCTTCTTGTAGTTCAGCCCATGCTGGAGAGCTGCTCTTGTTGCACTTCTGGTGTGCACACAGGATTAGCTGAGAGAAGGGAGTGGAAAGTAAGAGGTGGAGCAGAAGGTCTTATCCCAGCTCTGCTTCCAATCTCACCACCTTGGGCAAGTCAAAAGCCTGTTCTTATGCCTCAGTTTGCCTTCTCTACCAGGAGATAATGATGTGGTGGAGAGTACTCAGTGGATCACTCTGAAGCACCTGAAGGGGATGAGGTCTGCTAGCAGCCAATGTTCAGTTGGACCTTGTTGCCAAGATAGGCTTTAGGTCTTGAATTGGTAGCAAAAGCCTTCCTCTTACCTTGATGAGGATTTCTTCTTCTGGGTCTTGCCCTGTGTTTCATGGGGGACTGGTGAGCTGGACAGGGGAAGAACTAGAGAAAGCCATCAGCAGGAACCAGTGCCTTGGTATTCATCCAGTGCACACACACAGAGATCCTGCCAGGTCAGGATTTCACCAGGCCACCGATTCTGCTTTCATAGTGACACCCAGCTGGCTTCATGGTGGCACTTCCTGAACTCTGCCACTGAGCTCAGCAGATAGCTCTGCCTTGCCTTCCCTGCCCTCTTCTTCCTCATCCCTCCTGCTCCTTCCCCCACCCTTCACCCTACCTGGCTGTTTGCCCTGCTCCTCTGCCTGCTTGCCGCATTTTCCCTCTCCTCCGATGGCCCACTCCTCTTTTTCTTCCCCTCTTCCTGTGACTCCAGCTCCTGCTTCCTTTTTGTCTCACACACTCCCCTTCTCCCACATCCTTATAGCCTCCCCCCACACTCCTGCACTCTCCCTCTCATGTCGAGGACTTGCCTCTACTCTCTGACACAGAAGCCTGTATCACTTCCAAGGCTCCTGCTGTCAGCTGGGGAATAGATAAAGATAAATGATATTATGTTAAATTCCACTTAATGACAAATTTTTAATTTTCTGAACATGGTCATTTTCTGGCTAGTGAATCAAGTGTAGGGAGCTAATTACATGAAGATCTGAACAAAAATAACTCCTAATTTTCAAGGATAATGGAAGAGAAATGTTGGAGATTAATGGCACTATTTATCTTTTTTAAATTTCTATCTTTCTCTGTGATAGCACTGCTCCCCAAGGAAAATATTCATAAAATGAAATTGAAGTCGTAACTTAATAGGTTATTAAAATTTTTGAGTGCATATCACTTTCCTTCCGCCGCACTGTAAATTTAAATTGAAGTTTGCGGCTCCTCGAGTCACCAGCGGAGTTTTTTTTATGATGGCACAATAGAGGGAAACATGCATCTTTGTCAGGAGGTATTTGCTATTCTAATTTTATGGCAGGCCGGATTATCAGAAAGGAATGTCAGAGCACGGGGAAGCTGACAACACTACAGCCTTCAGCCATGTGTTTCCATTAACGCCCAAAGCCGTCCAGGGGTTTCTCTGGACTGTTATTTTCCATTTCAGTCTTTTATCTTGATTTAAAGTGAGGGCGCCGAAAATTCAGCTCCTGTCATTTTTCTCACTCTCTCTCTTTTTCTCACTTTCTCCCTTCCCACTCCTTTTTTTCTTTTTTTCTTTCTCTGTCTCTGCTCACAGCCTCTCGTCCATATTTTTTCTTTTCTTTTTTTTTTTAATCCTCCCCACACTGTTTCTGGTGGGAGATCATTTCTCTGTGTCCCCATCCCTCCTGCATGTGTCTGTGGTCCTGGTGTAAAGCTCCAGGGAGTGACGTCTGGGGATGGGGGCAGGGAGGGTAATTTTGCTTGGTTTTCTAGGAAAGAGGCTGCCTTTAGGCTCCATCTAGGAGTGTGGCACCCAGGGCTTCCTGGGCAGTGCACTGTACCATGGTTTTAGCTGACTATAAATTTGATGCCCATTTTGGCTGTGTCGATGCCAGGGATAAGGTGCTTGGTGGCATCAGATCTTGCTTCCTCAGTGGGAGGCAGCTGGAGCAATGGGCATGGGCAACACATGAGGGAATATTCAGTCCTTCTTTTCCACCAGCCTGTTGGGTAGCCTAAGCCACCTCACCTTGATCACTTCATCTGCCTTTCACTGCCTCTTACACTGTGGGGCAGAGTGTTCTTGTACTGCTGTTCTGCTGGAGTTTCCCAGCCACTGCTCAAGTCCACTGCAGGTCAATGCACTCTTCAGCAGGGTTTCAATACACCAAGTATGGGGCTGATCAAAGTGGGCAGCTCTGTTGGTACATGTTGTCTCTCTGGAAGTCTCCCTCTCACTGCGTGGCAGGCTGGACCTGGTCCTCTTTTGCCTTATCTCTTCTTTTTTACCAGCAAGAACATCTTCACCTCTGAGGCTCTAAAGTTTTTAAACCATAGACAGCACAAAGCCAAAAATCCTCTTAAATGAAGATTTATCTTGCTCTGAATCACCAGACTGGTACGATTCCTCTTAACTGAAGTATCTGAGCCTGAGCTTGGTCTGCAGGGATGCACTTTGGGCTTATTCTGAATGGGAAGGGGACAAGATGTTTCTGCTGTCCCTGGCCTTGGCACAGATGGGATTTTTCATGCTCTTTGTGCAGGTGGGAAGTTTGGGTTGATTTTTTGATGGGAGGTTTTGTTCAGCATGTCTAGAGCCAAAGCCAGTAAATTATGTAATAAAAGTCCATTGGCTTTGGTGTAATGTTCTTTTTAAATTTTTTGCCTTTTGAGGTTGTTGAATCTGTTAAGTTTTCTTCCACCAAAGAACAGCTAAACCTCTACCTTCAAGCTGCTACCTTGAAGGGAACTGGATATGTAGCAGGCCCTCCTGGAAAATGTATCATGGATGCACAATCCCAGTGGAAGCAGTGTCGATGGATAGATGCCACCATCATCGCTGATGCCCAGCTTGCATGGGATATATGTTGCTTCTCCCATCTTCTCCATTCTATTCATGGACTACATTCACCCAGTCCATGCTTCCTTTACCAGATCAAATGTCCACCCACATCACCCTCTGTCCTGCTTCCCTCCTCTGAAATGAAACAGTTGATGGCTTCACTGTTCTCAGTGAGAAAATGAGTAAGTTTTTTGTAGAGTCCCAGTGAGGAAAGTCCTGCAGAAGAATGAGAGATGCTCTGGAGTTCTGCCAGGAGGCAGAAAGCTGGAAGCTTGGCACAGCTGGTAGCAGGGCACAGGCTTCTTCCTGCCCTGTGAAACTGGCCAGGTCTTGACACTGCTCCATGCTGTGTGGAATACTGTTAAGGCAAAAGGAAAAGCTTTGGGGTTACAGGCATTTTCTTGTCAGCTCAATTTTGCACCCAAGAGAGCTCTTGTTTTGTGAATGCACAAGGAGTGCACCAGCCCCACTCTTCTGTGCACCTCTGGGCTGGAGAGGCCTGGAGAGGCTGGACCATCCATGTTTCCATGCAGTGCTACGTGGAGCTCTCCCTGCTCAGCATAAGGAATGAGTTTTCACGAGGAGCTCTGGACTGCATTCCCACAGATTCTGACTTCTACCAGAAACAGGGAACAGGGGAGGTTCTAGCAGGGCCTGCTCTTGCCCTGTGACTCAATGTGCTTGGTATATGCCTCCTACCAGAGGTCTCAGGTTTGTCTTGGAGGTGAGTGGTGATTTGCAGTTTGGAGAGGGGATAATGTGTAGACTCTCCTGGACTGAATTTCTGTGACACTTGTGAATAGTTTGCATTTGATGAGTTTCCTCTCTTCTGTTCCCCTCTTCCTCAGCTGGTGGCATGTGTCACAGTGTACCAAGGAGGACAGGCAGCCTGGTCCTTGGGGGACTCTGCTTCACCTCTCTCCACTTCTCAGGCACATCTCTGAGAGGTTTTGTAAATGGCTACCAGGCTTCTCCCCTGCCTCAGTTTCCTTGCCTATGTGATGAGGATAAAGGATTCTTTCCAGAGGCACCTGAGACTTTTACCTCTTGATCGCTGTGTGACATTCAGAGTCCTGTGGACCGTGGTGGAGACATGCTAACCCGAAGTTAGAACCTTGCATGTATCATTGTGTCCTCCTTTCCCTTACCCCCACCTTTTCTGCCAATGAAGTGGCTTAGGAAAATAAGGGTCCTTCAGGGATGAGGAACAAAATAAATGGGTTTACATTTTTTCAGCTTCTCTTATTTTCTTTGCCCATAAGGGTTCTGAGTAATAAATGAAACACGACTGCTATCTGTATGACTGATCTATTTGTATAATTCTGTCTATGGACTCAGACCCCAGAAGACACATCCAAAGAGGGAGGGTGTAGGTGGGAGGTGTTTATCACTGATAGAAACTTCCATGCTGGCATGGATGACAGCTCTTTCCCAGCATGTGGGGAAGGCCAGGACTTGACTGCTGAAGATGCAAAATCTCCTGGGGAGCAGTGTGGCAACAGAATGGAAGTGGGACATAGGAGAGAGTGGTTTTGGTCCCTGAGAAAGCACCAGTGACTCAGACGCTGTGCTGGGTTGGCACAGAAAGATGCTGGTGGACAGGGTGTGTGAGGCCAGGAGGTCCATGCCGATGTAAATCAAGATGCTCCATTGTGCCTGCAGCATAAATCAGCAACGTGCCCTTTGTCATCGCTGGGCAGGCCAGTCTTGCCTAGGCAGGCACTGGTGACTTTCTGAGCTGCCTTCTTACATCTTTTCCTTTCACTGCCTTCCTCCTCTTGCATCTTGTACTTGATTTGATCTTATTAAATTGATACATAGATGTGATCTGGCTGGGCCATAGTAAAGCAGCCCCGACCCTGGGAGGGAGAGGAACATCCTACCTCCCTTTGCCAGACAACGAGGCCAGTCAGCCTTGGGTAATTGAGCTTTAATAGACTCTGAGAGGGGTGTAGCTCTCCAGGGAGCAGCCTCAGCTGGCAGCCCAGGGGGGACGGTGCCTATTGAAAAAGGCTTTGGCGACAGCGGGGAATGGTCTTAGCTCCGTGCCGGCAGACGAGGCAGAAAAATTATCAACAGGAAACACTGAACTCAGACAGTGCTCCTGTGTGAGTGAGCAAGCTGGAAAACTTTCACGTGGAAGTTTGAGGTCTCTGAATAAGAATGTACACTGGCATTTGATGCTTGATTTCTGCTGCCCTGTCCCACTTCTCTCTGTTTCATGTGCACTTTCCATGTGGTCTGTTCACTTGTGTCTGCTTTTCTTGTCCCCTGGGACATTCTCACTCTAGGATATTTTTATTTTGATATAAAGATATTTATTGAGGTCCCTTAATCTCAGTGAGAAAGTAAATTATCCCTGAAGACTGAACTTTGTGCCACAGGACTGTTTCCCTGATAAGAGATTCTCCAGCTAGAGATGTGAAGGAGGATGTGATGGACCAGCCAGACACCAGCACTGCTGACTTCTCCCAGTTGAACTCACTATTTAAGTAAAAGAAGAATGCACAGGATCTTTCTCTTGTGTCTTTGAAAGAAAAACAGCCTGCAGAATTTCAAATTAACGAAAGCCCAAACCAGAGGCACCTGGCTGCTACTCCTGTTTTCTGCTGAAGCTGGAGACAAAGTGCTGAAGGTCAGCTAAGCACAGAACACAGCAACCCTGCCTCTGGGTCCTTTGCCCCAGCAGAGAATGACATCCTCATCTGAATGTTGTCCCTTCTCTTCACAGGCTCTCTCATTAGAAGGATAACATTGCTTCATCCAAGTATTGGTAAGATTCAGGGAAGACACAGATTTACCTCACCACTAAGATTGTTCGTCTCTTAAGTTTACAAATTATTCTCAGATGTATTAACAGGTGTATTGCCAGATGTAATTTCTGCTCATTAGACATGGCTGTTGTTATCTGAGTTCATGTGATGCACTAAGAGCTCTTTCCCTGATGTTTTGTGACTTAGCACACATGTGATACCTGTTCCATGAACAGCACCCCCTGTATCATAGCATGTACCACTGTGCTCCTAAGCCAGTGTCATGTGAGTTCACCTTGATTTGTGGGGATGCCTTCATGTATATTCTGCAGAAGTGTTTTTGTTGGCTTAGAGGTCACACTTTCCAGCTCATTTGATTTGTGTCTTTCACCTGGAAGCACATCCACTTCTGAGTAAATTCTGCAACCATCATGAGCAAGTCTGGGTTTAGATTGAAAAAAGGGGAAGATGTGTGAGTATTTGAACAGGACTGAGATGAAGGTATGTATGTGGATTATTTAGGCTGGGACATATTGGCAATGAATTAAATAAATACATAAATTAAGAATATTAAATACATAAAGTAAGAATAAGAAACTTAGCATATACTATCTGCAGCCCTTAAAAGACCTCCATATAGATGGAAAATGTATCTAGGCAGGGTTTTTTTTTTTCAATGAGAATTTGTAAACTGCAGTTACTTCTGCTCCAAAATGGCGTAAGAACTAAAATATATAATGTTTTCACAAAGGAATAATTTCATTCTCATTGTGAACCTATCTCCCTTTTCCTATACACTAGTCCCAAAATTTTGTATTGGATAAAATGAAATATTTTGTTCCCAGTGCAACTTTTTACCATTTGAAAGTCACTTTTAAGCCTAAATGGTCTAGAACTTTAAAATGAAAGTAATTTTCAATCATAAAACAAATGTTTTTGTTTATAAAATGTTAGAGCTGGATGTTGCCATGATTCCACAACTTTTTTTTGTGGTCCCCCCTGAAATTGCTTCACAGAGAGAGAGTTGTTAGAAATTTACCCCTCCCTTTTGTTTGAATGAACTTATACTTTGAGAAGTAAGAGGTTCTCATAGAAAATCTGAACACAGCTATAGGGGGGAAAAATTGTGTTACATAATGTCAGCAGTTCTGAACATTTTCTTGCCCCACACATCGTGTCCTGATGAATTGTGACCTTTAAGCTCAGGGATAAAAAAAAAAGAAAATTAAACTCTCTCTAAATCTTTTATGAAACTAGAGTGCAATATATTGAGTTGTCCAAAGGTGTGTGAGTACTATCCTTCTAGAAGATGTCATGATTTTTTTTTAAACCAATCCCACAATTTTGGAATGAGGGGATGGTCTTATTCATCATTTTTAAGTGCTCAGTTTTAACAATACTGCATTATTCCCAGATAGCAGATGGGAAAATGGAGAAATGTGGTGAATTGCCAGCAGCGGAGCCAGAAATAGAACCCAGATGTCCTGGTCTCATGTCGAAGCTCCCCGGTCTCTCCAGGAGGGCAATGAGGAGGCTGCAGTGCCGGGGGATCTTCCAGTAGAAAGCCAAACCCTGATGGGCAGGGTGAATCACCTCAGCTCACGGATGGGCTGTGAGGCACTGGAACTCTGTCCGTCTGTCTGTCCGCAGAGCCCGAGGAGGCGGGGCGGTGTGGGTGCGGCCGTGCCCCGGGCTGGCACGGAGCGGGCGGGTCAGCAGCTCCCGTGCGCCTTTTCCAGCTCGCTGCGTGCACGGCACAGGTCAGCTCGCCTGTGGTTCAGCGTGGCGGTGGGAAGCTGCCGGCTCCTGTGTTTAGCTGCCTTCAGGCCTAGCAAAGCCGAGGCAGTGTCTGGCTCCCCAGCCACAATCTCTCGTTAGAAAGAAATTAAAAGCCACTCAATTTTGGCTAATATCCCTCTGTAGGCCTTTAACTCCACCTGTGACTAACCCATTCATAATAGCTCTGTTTTAGTGGCTTGGGTTGATGTATCCTCGATTAATTTGGGAGGAGAGCGGCAGGGCCATATCTCTTTGTCTCACCCTCTCTTAATCCCTGTCCTACAGTCTGTCTTCTCCCACTATTTCATCTCTGCTGTCACTTCTCCATTCATTCCCCCTCTTCTCACCTCTTGACTGCTTTTGTCCCCCTCTCACTTTTTGGTGTTTTCTTCCCCAACTCCTGTTTGTCTGCCTTCTCCCTTTGTTCTCCTCATGTCCTTTAACCTTGCTCTTTCCTCCTCCTTTTTTACTTGGCCAGTATTGCTTCCTTTTCAACTTTCCTTTCCTTTCTCATCCTTTTCTTCCCCTCATTTGGATTCCTTTTTCTCCCCCCCCCCCCCCCCCCATGGCCTCTCCTCTCCCCCAGCTCTCCTCTTGTGTCCTCTTCCTCCTTCCCCAGGTTTCAGATGCTCATGCAATCTCTCTCCCTCTTTGTTTCAGTCACCCCCACCCTGCTCCCACTCTCGATTATTATTAATGATAAAGGCTAAAACATCACATCAGTAATTTCTGAGTGAGTTTTGCAATGAAGCTGGGGCCTTATCAGCCCCTCCCGAGTGCCACAAATTTTACTTTTGCAATTTCACGCCTTTGGTTATTATCACGCTGCTTCGTCCCTGCTCTGCCTCGCGCTTTCCCTCCCCCCCTCCTCTGGAGAGAGTACTTAAACTTGTTTTCATTCCCTTATTCTTTATTTTTTTAATGTCCACTCTCTCTGGAGCCAGTAATGTTCTTCCTCTTTTTTCCTCTCCCATTTTCTGTTAATTCTGTGCCATCTGCCTTAGCATCTGTTAAAAATAAAATTTCCCTCACAATGAGAAGCCCTCCCTGCCTTGCCTCCATCCCCTCCCCCACAGTCTCAGCCCCCCTACTTTTCCTACCATGGTTGTTGGAGGCTGCTGCTCTCCCTCTTGGGGTACCTCTTCATCCCTCTTCCCATCTTCCCTCCTGCCTCTCTGGGCTGGCTCAGCAGCATCTGCTGGGCAATGGGGTGGAAGTGGGAGGAGAAGGGAAGAAGAAGGTTCTGGGTGCAACTGAATCACTGTCACCCTGCACATGCATGTGTGTGTCTGTGTCTCTTACCTATGAGTGTTTCTGTGAGCCTGGGCAGGTGTGATTAGCACCGATGTGGTGAATCAGCCCGGGGACAAATTGTCTCTCTGGGACTGACGAGTGGGGCCACCCTGGGAACAGGAGAGAGTCTGGCTGCTGTGTGATGCACCAACTCTCCACCATCCATACTCATCAGGTGAAGGCTGTTTTGACCTCAGCTGTGGTCAAATTTGTGGACTTGGCTACTGTGGAATAAAGCTTCTACTCACTTCGTTTACATGAGCATGAAGAAGCTTTCCTGATCCAGAAAGAATATTTTGTTGATTTTTTTTTCCAGAGTGATAAGCTTTTACAGCCAAACTTACATTAAGAAAAGGGCCAGACCTCTGTGATTTCCCATTTTCATCAAGGTCTTAACTGTGTGTCTGACACACATGTGAAACCTCCCTCTGTGCCTTGGAAGGACTTTGGTTACTACTTATGCTCTGAAAGTTTGAGGAGATAAGGAGATAGAGACTCTAGTTCCCATTAAAATTTTCTTTTGTGATTTCATTTTGGATGGCTTGGTTCCCTCAGCAGGAGTTTGGATCTGTCATGAATTCTGTTGTATGAGTGTGCCAGACTTTTGGAACTGCCTGGCTCTGTTGTCCTGATCCAAGTCAGACTAGAGTTTGAGCAGGGATCCAGCTCTTCCATCCAGCTCGCCCTGACTCTGTGGTATCTTGGGGCATATCCCAGTTTCAGGATCAGGCCCTTCCTCTGGTTGGTCATGGTATTTGGAGGCTGTGTTGAGCACAGTGTTTTGGGAGATTCTGTTACACACGGCATCAGTGTTTGCAAAGCTGCTGACAATAGACCCCTGCTCACATGCTCCTTCGTGAGGCTTTTGCTCCCCAAGGACCTTCAGCTTCTCTTCCTGTGATGCAGATGGAGCTTTTAAAACAACCTGCTTTAGCATCCCTTGTGCTAACTTTTCCATGCACTCATGATATCTGAGGCAGTGCCCCGAGACTTTCTAGTTTGTGCCTGCCAGGAAAATCGTGCCTCATATTGTTGTGTGTGCCTTTATGTGACTGTGTTTGGGTTAGGGACCCAGATGTTGAGGGTGTGTATCTGAGCCATCAGGTGTATCTGTATGTCCAGCTATAGATGCCTTCAGCGATGCCTTTGCAGATGAGGACAGGCGTTCATTTATCTCTGAAGCCAGGAGTGCCTGGTAGGTGCATCTGTGCGGAGCAGGGGTGTTTGCTCTGTGCTCTGTGTGTGCCTGTTTGCTCTGTTTGCTCTGTGCTCTGTGTGTGCCTGTCACAGGTGTGTCAGTGGGAGTGCACGTGAGCCCAGCTCCTTTGGCAGGTGTCTTTGGGTGCTGCTGGGTGAGGATAAGGAGGGTGCAGGACCATTCACCCACGTCCACACACGCCTGCTCTGAGCCAGAGGTGTGAGCCAGGCGAGTGCATGCAGAGGAAGACCCCAGCGAGTTTACACGGAGCAAATCCCACCCTCTGTCTCCCTGCAGTGCCTCCATTAACAGCCCCACTGAAGGGGCTCAGAAGCAGCGTGGTTCTGCTCCAGCACAATAACCTCTGCGGCTTTGATAACAACAAGCCCCCTTAAACTCTCTTCCTCCCCCCAGCTCCCCTTTTCTCTCCCCTGCTCCCTTTGAGCCCTGCCGACAATAGGCAGGCCTGCTGCAGAGCTGCCCACAGCCCAGGCAGGCACACAAAGCCACCGAGAGCTTACAGGAATTCTTTGGCAGGCTGCTGGTTGCTGCGGAGAAGAAGAAGGGCCCTTCATACTCGGAAGCTGTCTCATTGCCCCTGGCCCTATTCTCTTCCCGTGTTTGATAGACACTGAGCCACGGTAATCTCTCTCTGCCCCGAGGGGAACAACAGCTTTTGTGAAACAGATTTTTACAAACTGTTTTGACCCCACATCCCCGGTGCCCCCCCTTGCCTCCCCCCTTCCCTTCCCTCCAGTTCACTGGCTGTATCAGTGTCACATAATTAAATCAGCTTTCCTGTTTGCCTCTGCTTCCTGCTAATTGTTTGCTCACAGCTAGGATTAGCAAGTCAGGGTTATTTTTCACATATCCTCATACAGGTTTTCCTGCTGCAGGAGCCCACTTCATGGTTCTTGGCCTCCCTACTAGCCTGATCCTCATGCACTATGGACAAACAGCTCTATGGACCTTGGAGGTGCAGGGAGATTGCTGGACTTCCCCAGAGAGTCCTGGCAGTTGTGCATGCTGAAAAGGAGATAGAATCTGTGTCAATATTTCTTTCTCTCTTGAAAAACAGGCTGAAGGAGTTGGAAAGTGGGGATGAGTCCACTGGGCACTTGGTGAGCCTAACACCCATTCTCAGAGGCTGGTCAAATGAGGAGCTCCTCAAACGGAGGCTCATGATAATCCCTTTGGGAACTGCTGAGCCACACCATTTTAATGGTATTAGAATGAGGGTAAGCCTAAAGCAAATACTTGGAGTCACTATTGCAAGTGCATCACAATATAAGAAGTTATCTCCCATTAGCTAAACCTACATAGCTGCTCCGAGCTCCACTTGCAGCCTGCCTCAGCTAGGAGGCAAAATGAACCAGCTTACCCCACCTTTAGTCTCTGCACTCTGCAATTCACAGGAGTTAAAAGTGGGTTGCAGAGCTCAGCTAACACATTGCAAATGGCCAAGGCATAGTTACAACATCTTTTATGAGCCAGGACTTACATCTTCAAGCCTGATCAAAATGTTTTAATAAAATATCTTGCTTTGAAAGGGGGAGAATAATTACTTGATTCAGCTGATTAGCATAGTAAAAAATCTTTTTGCATTAAGCACTTGGAAAAATTCACTGATTTTCAGGAGGAGGAAGTGGAGAATATACAGCATCTTATACCTTGCTCTGTCCTGCAGACCTACTGATGGTGTAGCCTTGGTCTTTCAGGTGTCCATGTGATTTAAGTTTTTTTACTCTGTTGGAAGACATTTATACTGAAATCCCTCAAATGCTGAGGAAAAGTTTACATGAAGGTGATGACAAGATTCTGGTTTTCACCCACTTTTTTCAGGGTTAACAACTTCTTTCCTAGTGCTACCAATTAGTCTTTCACTCCTTGATGATGTGAGTTAAGGATCTAAAGTGGCTTCAAACATAAATTGAACTGTTTTCTTTTCAATCCATGCTAAACCCAAACACTTTTAGCTGGACATTTGAGGTCTCTTGGCTAATGGATAGAGTGATCTTGAAAACATAAATTTTGTTTTGCTATAAATTCAGAGATTAGTAATTGTAATAAGAACTAAAATAATAGTCCTGTGTCCTTAAAAAAAATTAGAATAGCCCTAGGTGCTTCCCACTGAAGACTTTACCTGCAAAGAAAACCTTTCTATTTGATATAGACCTTATGATTTTTCACTGCAGTTGCTTTCTGACTCCAGACTGCTTGAATGACTAATCTTAGGCACTTGGTATTCCCCAGCCACTCTGAATGCAGCTGCTGACTTTTCCTCTTTGCCACATTTTCTGTTGGGAGATTCCCTCCCTGCTCTCAATATTCTTATATCCCTCTCAGTTCAGTATAGGTCTGGTAGTTTCCATGTGGGAAAGTGGATTTAGTAGGAAGCACTTGAACAGAAAGATGGCTAATACACTGAGCCCTGTGTGATAAAGATAGATACCTTTTTTTACTAGGCTCTCAACACTCCACTATGCTGGAAGTTTACCACTTGGATGTAGTTTGTGAAGGTACAGCTGAAACTTTGCCTTCTCCCTGTATACAGCAAAGGGTGTGTGTTGCTCCTGCCTCCCTGGAAAGAATGAAAAGCTCAAATCTGGCTTTTAAGTCTTCCATTTTCCTAGCCAGAGGATCCCTTTCTCCTCCAGCAAGACCTGGGAATGTGGACCTCTGTGGGTCAGCCACCAAGAAACTCTGCTGCAATGCTAGAGCCTGGAGCTGAGCACAATTCCCTGTTAGCAAGCTGGTCAGGGCCTGGTGTGAGGTAAAGCTCTTCTATTCCACTCCTTCTTTACATTCTGCCATCCAGCTTTCCTGCTAGTACAGTATTGGATGGCACCCCGAGTAAATGAATTTGCTTTGTGTGGTTGCTAATTAGTTGGCTAATTATTAGGCTGACTGATGGTTTAGTTGATGATTCAGTGGTTGCTGGTAGCTTCATCATAAGGATAAAAGCATCCTTCATATATTTCCAAGGGAATGTAGCAGATACAAGGCTGGAAAACAGAAGTTTTTCTACCTATTTCTTTGCCGTGGATGAGTTTTGTAGTCTGGGACAAAGGTCTTTGCCTCAGTTTCCCTATCAGTAAGTTGGAAGTAAACATTCATAGCTCATTGAGGTGTTATGGACATTAATTAGTTCCCAATTGTTAAGGGTTATTTGAAAATATAAAATGCAATTATCTGATTGCCCAAGTAAGTCTGGTTTTCTGGTTGGCAGGATGGCTAGAAAATTGGCGAGTTACTTAACTAGCTTGGTTAATGACCTGGTGCCATTTACAATGTGAACAAAATCATACTAGGACATTTCCTTTCAGCAGTATGGAGCTTTGTGGTTTGTTTTGGGTTTGAATTGGGGTTTTTGTTTGTTTGTTTGGTTGGTTGGTTTTTTGGTGCGTGTGTGTGTGTGGTTTTTGTTGTTTCTCTAAGACAATGAATACTAGGAGCAATTTTATTCAATATAATAATTCTAGATCCAAAATTGTTTCAAGGTTGAACTATAATTTAGAATTCTGTTATTCTGTTTTGGAATTGGTCATTGTTCAGATTTAAGTGTCTCCTTGGAACCGATTTCAGCCACACGAAGTAAGCCTGAATAAACCTGGAAGACGGTTTGGGATGGAGGTGGCCCCGAGGAAGAGCCTGGCCCCTCTCCCCGGAGGATGCGGCGCGCTCGGCTCTCGGGCCGGGTGGCGTGGCCGCTCTCCGCGGTGCTGAAGGAGCGTCCCGTCCCGTCCCGCCCTGTCCCGTCCCGCCCTGTCCCGTCCCGTCCCGTCCCGTCCCGTCCCGTCCCGCCCTGTCCCGTCCCGCCCTGTCCCGTCCCGTCCCGTCCCGTCCCGTCCCGTCCCGTCCCGTCCCGCCCCGTCCCGTCCCGTCCCTTCCCGTCCCGTCCCGTCCCGTCCCGTCCTGCCCCGCCCTGTCCCGCCCTGTCCCGTCCCGCCCCGTCCCTTCCCGTCCCGTAGCCGCAGCGCCGCGGAGCAGCGGAGAGTGCCCTGTCAGCTTTCCGGTGCTCTGCAACATCACAGCATAAAAGAGCCCGTGGTCTGGAGAGACCCGCTGCCTACACACAGGCTACGGGGAAAATCAGATTAGAATTGACGGGATCGTAGGGATGAACTGGCCCCGGACTGGAGTTCTCACCCATCCCAGCTTTTTTTGTGAGGGATAGTTCCAGTTTCTCATCAGCTCCCCAAGCCACTGCTTCTTCAATTCAGTACAAGTCTCTTGAGCTTCAATGGAGACTGAAAGTACCAGCTTTTGGTAGGATCTGCCCAGTCTTCTCTTTATCAACCCTTATTTTCTGTTCCTTATGATGTTGTCAACCACTTACCCTAAGGTCTCAGATCTTGCCGGCTAGGTGTTTAGTGGAAGTTTTATATTTATTGACTAATTTATATCTTCTGGTAAAATGCAATTCTTTAACAATTTCATATTATATGTGTCTCTGAGCAGAGCTAGCACGCCATGCTCTGGATCAAAGTGCTGAAATTTTATGAGTGCTGAGCTCTGTTTAGGAGATCTTCAGCCTATATCTTTGCTCCCACGGAGAGATCACAGTTATGTAAGCAATTCTGACAGATGTTTGTCTAATCCATCCTTGGAAACCTCCAGTGAAGTCATCCTCCAGTCTGCAGGCAAATCTATTGCAGTACTTACTCCTCTAACATTCTTGCCAATGTCCAGAGTAAATCTCTTTTCGCTGCAGTTTAAGTTCATAACTTCTCTTTGTATCTGTCAGTGACATGGAAAAAATTTATTCCTTCCCTCTTTCACCTATTAGTAAACTGCTGCCATGTCTCTCCTCAGTCTTTTTCTTCCCACTAAACAATTCCTGTTCTTTTGATCATCCATCTCATCTTCACAGATGTCTGATCATATGTTCCCCACTCTGAGGACTTGGAGTCCTGAGTAAATTTACATGTTGCTTAGATTGCCCTATATGGAAGCAGCCCACCAAAGGAGGCCTTTCTGGGATAGATTATAGTGGGAAGAGTAATTCACATATCTGGCAGAGGACACTGCTGTTCATATTCTTGGTGTGGTGACTGCTTTTTTTTCCCCTGAAAAGCTTGACATAGTTGACTCATGGACGTGATTCATCATCACTCCAAGATACTTTTCTGCAAATCTGCTGCTTCCTAAATTGTGTTTTCATAGCCAATTATTCTTGACAGTGTTGTGTCTGGTCTTTTCTCTTTTGGTTTGATTTGAAGAGGGACAGTATATAGTTTTCACATGTGTTGGAAAAGCAAGCTAGGAATGTCTTCACCCCCCCCCCCCCCATACATAAAGTAGTTGCAGTAGCATCAAAACAGCATTTTTTTCCCCACTGTGGTTAGCATTAACGTGGTGAAGATCTGATTACTTCTGTCTGGCATATCTGTCTATTCCTTATGGACAAGTCTTTTATTACAAGCATTTTAAATAACACTCTCAGCTTCTACACTTCTCAACCTGGATGTGCTCAGGAGTGGAGCAGAGTGAAAGACATTTATCGGTATGGCCTTTGCCTCTTTACTTACTGAACCTGCAATGAGTCAGGGTCTGGTGAAGAAATGCTCATTGCGTGGTTACTGAAAGGGGAGTTCCAAAGAGCTGTTGGATGAGTCACTTTGCCTCAATAACAATTCACTAATTTTTAGGGTTGTGCTTTCCCCTGCTTTGTCTTGAGGTGTGGCTCTGAGTCACAGATGTCCTTGCTGAATATAATGGAAGCTATGAAGCTTGCAGAGTGAGTTAAGTGCACTGAAAACATAAAGGGTTTCCAAAATGCATCAGATGCCTTTGGATCTTAATTCCTGTGTACTTCAGTTCTTGTCTCTAGAATGGAAAAAACAAATTCCATTTCTGGAAGACAAAGTGGGTTCAACTCAGCAAGGCAGTTGGCCACTTTCATCATGAACACCAGTAAAAAAAACACCACAGGAGAAAGAAAAGTACAGTTTAGTCTTCAGAAAAAGGTTTGTGCAGTGGCTAACACCTAAGTGAACAAAGAAAAAATAAAATAAAGGCAGAGCCACTTATTAAGGAATCACCATCCTAAGCTCTAGATTAAGGAATAATTTCCTTGGAAATACAGTTGGAATTGTGTAATTGAAGCTGATAATATAATGTAATGTGTATTTAGGGGCTTTAACACTACGAGGCATTGCATCCTTTTGGTTCCTTAGCTTTGTGCTTTGGGCAGGATCTGTTAATGCTTTAGGCAGTGATGTGTGTGTGTGTGTGTGTGTGTGTGTGTGCACATAGTGGAGGAGACACTGCATTTGGTTGCCAGAAAAACTAATTTGGACTCCACTGGAGCTGTTAAATGCTGCTTACCGTCTCATGTTATGGGAATGTCTGGGGAACAGGAGGAAAAAATCTTAACATGCTCTGTATGGTTTATTGTTTTTCAAATTTTGATAGAAAAAAAGGTGAATTGAAATATAATCTTTCAATAACAAGAAAGGGGAGAAGTTTTTAAATGTTCTTGTTATCCCCCTCCCTTCCCCTTCTTCCAGTTCTGGAGCAAATTCAGAACTGGTTGGATTCATTTAAAAGGTGCAAATGACCCACTGCCAGCAGTGGGATCCTGCTGGTAGCTGTGAGGATGTGTCACAAGCTTGGTGGAGCCTGTTTCTCACTCATGATAGGCAATGTCTATTTCTAAATACAGGCTCAGGGAATTTATCTTTCTCATGAGCCCTTTGTTAGTTAGAGGCCAATGAGTTTGGGCTGGTGAGATCCTCTGTAACCTGTGGATGGCTGCTGAGGACAAGCAGTCTGGTATGGCTATCTCAGCACTGGGAGAGCTGTGAAGTGAGACCAGAGCAAAGAGGAAGGCGTTGGGGACAAACTGAAAAAAGATGAGGAGGAGAAGACGGAGCAGAAGCACAGCTGACAAGCAATTCAAGTCCCTACTGATAGTATTGGCTGATGTAAATGCTCACCATAGGCACACAAAGCTATGATCAAGGTCCTTCCTGTTTTCAGCAGGAATAGAAAACACAGGACAAGATCAGCTCAGGACTCTGAGAGATCCAGAACAGAAGAGGGATGGCATGTATTAATTGTAGTGATCTACATGTCTCCCTGAGGAATGGAGATGAGGAACAGAGATCAAAAACCTTCAAAGACAAGCAGAGATTACAACTCTGCCTTCATGGAAATATTCCCGCTCTGCCAACTGCACCCATCAAGTCTGCATGTGTATCACACCACACATCTGGTTGCTATCTCATTCCTGTGAGAAGGTCATGTCTCCCCACATTTGGATACTGCAAGAACTTGCTTTCTTCCCGGTATTGCCCTGAAACAGTTGATCTGAACCACAAAGTAGCCAAGGCAGTGTCCCTAATGCATGAGCATGTAAAGATCTGTTCTTTGGAAAGTACATGAATGTTTCATCTCTACTCAGAGAATTCTTGGCTGCACAGCCTGAAGTTGGGTCCTGTGTTTGAGTAATAAAGCCTTTACTCCAGTAGAAGTACTATTTATGTCTTCTTCCAGAGAGGGTGATACCCCCATCTGGTAATGGGGAACTGGTGGTGAAGATGGCCGTGTTGTTTTGGCACCTACAACAAAGAGGTGAGGTTGGGCTGTGTTTCTTGTGTCTCAGAAAGTCCAGATTTTTTCAGATGGCAATCACAGACATGTACTGGGAACATTATTCCGAGGACAAGCTGGAGAGAAAGCAAGCTTTTAAACACCTCTTAGAGACGACTTCTTTTTCTATCTACAAATATGGCCTCTTCCAGCTTCCCATTTCGAGCCTGGAGCTGCTACGTGACACGTGTCCACCAGAGGGCATGTGGGACATTTTCTCCTCCTGTGCACAAAAAGGTAAAGTACGGTTTCCAAAGCAAGTGCCCTTCCAAAATGGGATCCTGCACTGGCTGCCTTGGCCATTGCCATTGCACTTGGAATGTTGAGGAATGGTGCTTGAGCAACTGAGCTGCCGGCAGCAGGGCTGATGTGACTGAGCCACTACTGCAGCATGCAGAGCTGTTTTGGTGTGACATGGGATTCTGCCTGCATGAAGGGTTAAATGTAAGTCTTTATGGTGCCATGACTGTATGGTTCCCTAGACTTGAATTTCAGACCCCTGTATATGCACACGTGTGTGTACACCCCTGGGAGAGAAACACACGTGTGAACATGCACATACCCACATTGGCCACAGAAGAAGCTGTATCCACACAGGCCCACTCTATAGCTTGCAAAGTAAATTAGTCTTAAATGACTCTTTGGAAACAAAATAAATCAAATAGCATAATAGTACCATCTTTTTATCTCATTTGTTCCCATACAATTAGTAGTTTTACTGCCATGTTGTGACAGGTGACTGTGTTTGACCTTTGCCGCTTGGGTGGTTGGCTGGTGCTCAAACTAATGAAGACCCTTAATGGATTGGCTTTTGTGAGGCTGTGAGCGGTGGGGTTAAAGAGAAAATGGTGCCTTAGACAGAGTCCAGAGAAGATCCTTCAATTAAACCTGAAGTCTATTAGCAAAGAAATATTGAGGAGGTTGAGAGTTAGCGATGATTTAACCAGCAAGTCTTCCTTGTGAGTCATTTAAAAAAAAAAAAAAAGAAAAAAAAGAATCTCTCTGGTTATTTATTGTTGAGTGTGTGGTTGGACTCCCACCCTCATATGTGAGAGGGTGGGAGCAGAGGCATTGGCTTGGAGAGGCTGGGGCTACAGTGCCTGAGTCCGAAGTTTGTTAGCCTCTTAACTCCCACACAGCCAAGCGTTTCTTGAACAAAAAATAGTGAGGAAAAATGAAGCAGTGGCAGGAAAAAAAGGAGGAGTGATTCTGAGAAAAATAAAATCTGGGAACCAGATCTCTGGGATAAATAAGACTTTTTGGAACTTAATTGTTTTTCATGATGTAAATAAATTACAATGAAAGAAAGGGAGAACCATCAGCTTCTGGGCAATGAGTCAGAGGGCAGAGCTGGGCTGTAGAGTGTGAGTAATAAATGGGAGGGGAGGGAGGTTGATGAAGAAGCTAGTGCAGGACAAGCAGGATCTATCCAGAACAGCACAAATGGACACAACAAGCAATGTTAGGTGTGGGGGGCAAGTCCCTTTCTGTTAGCTTCCATGTCAGAGCCTGAGCATTTCCCATTTCTCCCAGGCAGACTTCCTTCCTTTTGTTTCCAAGACTTGCCTAATTTTCAGCCTGAGCATCATCTTGCAACAGTGTTCATGGTGTTGAGCAGAGCTGGAGCTGCCTCTGGTCCTCACCAGTCCTTTGGGTGATATACTGTCCCACAATTGAGAGGAGGGAGGTGAAAAGGATCTGCTAAGGGAAAGGTTGAAGCTGATTGTTCTGGGTAGAAGGACCTGTCACAGAATCACAGAATATGCTGAGTTGGAAGGGGTCCAAAAGGATCATCAAGTCCAACTCCTGGCCCTGCACAGGACACCCCAAGAATCACACGATGTGCTCGAGAGTGTTGTCCAAACACTTCCTGAACTCTGTCAGCCTGGTGCTGTCACCACTTTCCTGGGGAGCCTGTTCCAGTGCCCAACCACCCTCTGGGGGAAGAACATTTTTCTAGTATCCAATCTAAATTTCCCCTTACTCAACTTCAGGCAGTTGCCTAGGATCCTATCACTGGTCACCACAGAGTAGATATCAATGGGGTCAGACCCCTCAGCCCCATGCCCGTGCATTGCCCCCAGCGTGTGGTCATTGGCCTGCTCACCCTGGCATGCTCCAGGCATTTCCAACACTCTCCTCTCCAGGGCTTCTGTTACCTGCTGGCATCCTCTGGCTGACATGGAGAAGAGCCTGAGGCAGAGATCAATGTCTGCCCCTCCTCTTCCCCTCATGAGGAAGCTGTAGCTGCACTGAGGTCTCCCCTCAGCCTCCTCCAGGCTGCTCAGTGACCTCAGTCTCCCCTCAGACCTCCTCCCCAGTGACCTCAGCTGCTCCTCATATGGCTTCACTTCAAGACCCTTCACCAGCTTTGTTTCTTTCCTTTGGATACTTTTTAATAGCTTAATGTCTATCTTATATTGCAGTGACCAAAACTGCCCACAATATTCAAGGTGAGACTGCACCAGTGCAGAGCAGAGGGAGACAATCACCACCCTTGACTGCAACCTATTCTGGCTGTCGGAAAAGGAATAATTTCACCTGCTCCAAAGATCCTTAAGCACCATGGCAGGCCCTCAGAGCTGGACTTAAAATGTTCTGAGCCTTCATCCCTCCCTTATCTATCTATCTATCTATCTATCTATCTATCTATCTATCTATCTATCTATCTATCTATCTAATCTTTCACTCCTTCCTCATGGAGAAACTCCTTCCCTGCAGTTACGCAGTCTCTCTTCTTTTTTTCTTTTCTCTCACTCTTAGACACATGGCTCCCCCCTCCTATATCCCCCTACTTTGGGGATAATTTAACATGTTACACACTAACTTTCCAGTAATGGCACTCTGGCTTTTTGAAATTCTGCTTCCCTGTTTTATGGCTGGGCGTCTAATGGTTATCTTGCAGCCCTGCCTCTGGCAATCATGTAAGGAATAAATAGAAGCTGACACAGTAATTTACTTAAATCTTCTCCACACTTTTGCAGCATTTTCCTCCAGAGGATACCCCCGAAACAACAATTATTTGAAATGTCATGCGTTCCTGCCCCTAGGCTACTGGCAAATGAACATTAAATCTATTAACAACAAAAAAAATTAAATGTTTACTTTTCTGCGAAGGTAAAGGAGAAGCTGGAGAGAGGGAAGGATGTCTCCAATAAATTTCTTCTCAATAATAAAGAGGTGTAGTTAATGTTCTCTCTAAGCATAGTCAGCTTGCAGCCCACATCCTATAAGGACAGAGATGTGATGCCACAGTACTGCCACGCCAGGGCAGCTCCAATAGCCTCATTTTTCCAGGCCAGGGAGCTCAGTTTTAGGTCGGTGTTTTTGCAGATTAAGTAAGATGTGAAGAGACTCAGAAGCCATGAACAAGGTGGTCACAGTTCTCAATTTCTCTGGCTGCTGGTGCATGCCATGGGGACTGAGATGGAGGGAGAGGAGGCATTACCCCTTGGCAAAAGGAGGCTAAGAATATAGCTCGCCTGTTTCACAGAAAGGAAACCTGGGCATTTTGGAGCTCTGTCCCTACATCTTGTAGGAAATCCAAGCCAGAGGTAAGGCCCAGATCCTCCTCTTTTCTGTCCTGTGCTCCCACCTTCTTGTTCAGGTTTCCTGAACACAGGTAAGCATGGGTATGGAGGGTGGGACCACATGAAGGTGGACTCAGCCCTGCACAGGGGTCCTGGTGGAATATGGTGTGAATATGGAGAGTCGATGGCATCCCCTTGCTGGGTATGAAAGTTCCCATGGGGAACTGGGCAAAACAGACTTAGGAACCAAGCCTAAAGCCCAGGAACTTATTTTGCATTCTGCAGATGGGAAAATTCAGGTCCAGAGCAGGTGACAAAATACAGTAGCTGAAATAGACAGAAATCTCAACTTTACTCTGATTGCTTCATAGTATCTTAAAGACTGTCCCACTGCTTGAACTTTCCAATGTATGGCTATTCTGGAAAATAGCCATATTTGTTCATTGATTCAGCAAAAGACTGTCTTAGGAACCACTGTGTTTATATAGTTAGGAATCCATCCCTTTGACTTGGAAATCTGCTGTCTGTTCAGAGTTTAGGGATTTAAAAGAACCAGTAGGACTCCTTGACTTTTTGTGAATGAACTTGTGAAAGAAAATTTCTCACCTGATGTTGACTGTTGCAGATCCCATTGAAAATTTTGCTTCTCTGTGCTTCATTTTCCCTTCCTTTCAGCAGAAGCTTGGACCTCAAGCACCTTGAAAAGAATGGCACCTCTGACATGTTGTCTGAACCAATTGTGATTGGGAGTGTGAACAGGCACCTGTTATTCACCTTTAGAAGAGGACACATGAATATCTGACCAGCCTTTTATTCCTCTGTGCAGAATGGCCAGGCACTTTAAACTTTGGAGTCACCACGGTTCACTTTATCACCAGGCAAGTGTACTGGATGGGTCTCTTTTTTCAGTGCACTGGGATCCTGGTTCCTTGGCACTGGTTCTGATTCACAGACCCAGACAGTGGAAAAGACATCCACTATTCAAGTCCCAGTGGAGCTTACTGTCTCAATCTTAATCCATTTTCTCACTGCTGTCCAAGTCCCCCTACTAAGGTGGTTCATGGTATGCGGATGCTCAGCACCTGTGGTGCTGGACTGCTGTTGAACTGACTCCACTGTGCATCAGTGGGAGATGGTGTCTGCTTGGGAGATGACCCTCCAAGGTAGCTCCTGGAGTCCTGTGACACAGGCCAGGGTAGTTTATACAACCAGATCATTCAGAGGTGGGACAGGGCCTCTGAGTCCCATAGATCCCCTTGAAATTTTGTTTCTACCTGCTGTGATTGTTTAAAGAATAAGAAAAAAGATCATCTTCCAAGTGTGTGATGCACGTGTGTCTGGAAGGAATGAGTTGATTCTCTACTAACAATCCTTTGACATCTCAGTGTTTTCCAGAAGTGGGAACTAGCTCATCCAAGGAATCAGACTGTAAATCTGCAGCAACAACTGCTTTGGGCCCTTCTCAGGCCTGACAGAAGTACTTTTCTTGTTGTCCTGTACTGCTGTGACTGCACAGAGAGTGTGTGTCCTTTCTCATCCAGAGAGAAAGGGTTGTGTGGGGCTTTTGTGGGTGTTTCCCATTTACTTTCTGAAAGATTCTATCTGTTTGATAGAAAGGATTGTTGTCTTCCTCAGTCCAGATCCAGCTAAGTGCCTGAAGTTTAATGATACATGAAGAGCAAGGTAGATGTTAGATCTGTGATCAGTCAGCCTCACAACATGTATATTCCATACGGGAAACCACACGGCTCATGATGTACAAAGTATGGGCTTTTCCCTTGGTCTTAACGCAGATGTCAAAGTACACTGTAGACTCTGGGGTACAACCTGCAGGTGAATTCTGTCTCAGGACTGTAGTGGATTGATTTAAATGGTTCCACTGCCAGACAAAAGTCTAAGCACCACAGGAGGTTTATGAGTTATCCTAATACAGAGAAAGACAATTATGTGGTCTAATATATTGGGATGGATTCTTAGATAGCATGTAGTATCAATATAATTCAGTGTCTGCCACTATAAATTGGAGGGCCTTAAATACATGTTATTGTATTGCTGAAAAAAAAGGAAAAAAAAAGAAGCAGGAACTTGGGAAGAGCATTCATCAAACTACTTTGCATTATTAAACTCCCTCCTGTAATGTCTCCACTTTGATCTCTTCTTTCGCCAGATTCAGATCTCAGCTCCTGATTTCCACCAAGGCAAGTATATAGGGAAGCTGTGTGCCTGCACTTTTCTTTTTCTAAGCTTTGTAGCGCGTTCCTGTGCTCTCAATTCCGGATAATGCTGGACCCCTTTTATCCAGCCCCTCCTCTTGCCCTTTCAAGTGAAAAGAAGACTCCTGTGCCCCCCCATCAAAGTTAAAGGGAGGCTTTAGAGAGGAAGGCTCAGCACGCTGGGGCTCTTGAGCCTGTGTTTAATCTCTTTTCCCGTTCCTGTGTGCCTCTGTGGCTTCCCTGCCAGTTTCTTTGTTGCCAAGTTTCTCATTTCCTTTTATTTGTGTGTGCGGGAGGTTGCCAGGCTCGCTGGAATGCATCTGAAGTCATCCTGGGGGGACACGCCTCAGCCCCCGCCCCGAGTGATCCCTGACTGGGCAGGCTGGAGCTTCCCCGGCTGCAGGAGCGGGACAGCCAGGGACGGGCGGCCGGGACACGTCCCCAGCCTGCGCTGCAGCTGCCTTGAGCAGGGTGGTGTGTCCGGTGCCATGCGGGTGTGGAGGTCAGGGAAAAGGGATTGAGAGAGAGCACCTTGACCTCTGGGTGCTGCCCTGCCAAGCAGAGAGCAGAGAAATGAGGACCTTGGCAGGGGAGGGGGCCCTGCTCTGTATCAGTTCCTGCCTCACCTCGGCTGACCTCAGTGCAGCGCCCTGACTCTTGGCCACGGCTGCCCTGCTCCATCAAACCGTGCTGGGATGAAGGTGTGGCCTTCAGCTGACGCTGGGATGTGTTCCCAGGACCAATATGGGCTTCATTAGGCTCCCAAGGGAGAAAGTTGGAATCGTACTGGTGAAGGGAGGACTCTGAATCTTGCTCCAGAGCTGGACGTAACTCTGAGGAACGCATTGGTCTAAACAGGTGACAAGAGAGACCAAGTTTGTGTTCATGCTGCCATCCCTTCATCATGAAGGTACTTCAGTGGACAACCCATCTCTCAGGGAGCACAGAAAGGGGATGTCCTGGGTGGAATAAGACATGGCAGGAGTGCAAATTCACTGCTGCAGTTTGTCTCAGTTTTCCTTATGCCTCAGCCCTCCCACCAGAATGGAGCAGGTGGCATTGCCAAGATTTTTGTCCCTCCTAAGCTGTATGGGTCCAGTTTGGCACATGGGTTTACCATTCGTTTCTCTCTGAAGCAGTGTTGGGGAATTGTAACTCCAACAGCCTAAACTCCAACTCCCTAAAGTCAGTGTTAGCATCCTATTTGCTAGGCTGTGGAAACCAAAGAACAGGTGGAAGGATGGGACTGTGCCCAAAACTTAGGCATCTTAGGGACTGCCACTTTTTTTGTGATTAAGCTTCTGAAAGTTCCTAGTACTTTCCAAGGTGGATATCTGTGGGTCCAGCTCTTGACACTAGAAAGCAAAGAAACAATTTTTCAGGTTTCTTGGTCCTTCTTGAGTTTCCCCATAATTCCTGGTAAAGTTCAGCAAAGGTATCCATCCTTGGTAAAGGTTTTTGCACCTTTATAGGCCTTAACCAGCCTGAGCAGTCTCTCCTCCAACCTCCACCATGGGCCCAAGGCTTCTATAAGCTTGTCCATGGGCCTTCAGCCTCTGACTGTGTAATGTCGGGTGAGTGGCTTTAGGGGGATCAGCCACTCTCGTACCCACTATGGGTCTTGTTAATCCACATGCCAAAGTATGCACAGACTTCTCAGCTTGACCTTGCTTCTGCCTTGTGGTCAGAAAACAGAAGTTACTCACTAGAGGAATTTCCAGTGGAAAGAATAACAAAGATGTGGGATGGTTTTGCTTAGGATGGGCCTGGAGTGCCTGGAAGTGGCAGGCTGCTGTGCAGCAGTCTGTGGCAGCCCTGGTTGGCCTGTCCCATGGTGCAGTGCTAAGAACACTCAAGTTTTGGTGTTACTTTCTGCTCATGAGCACTGAGAGCAACAGTTATGCAAAGAGCCATGTACTGGCTCAAAGGCCTCAGCATTTCTGTGGGTGTGAGTGGTCATTGCTGTACTGCACAGACCAGAGCTGCCAGGCTCATCTCGGGCTAACAGTCAGCATGTCACTGCCCCAGTGTCTGCCAGATTTCCCTGTTGCTTTGTTCCTGGGACATTTGTACTGCCATTGTCCCTGCTTCCTTTGGACAGACCCATGGAGTTGTGCAACTCCGAGTTTGTGCAGTGTCCACCTGGATGTAATTGTTTTGGCTTTGCACCTAGAACAGTTTGTCAATCTGCAACACCGAAACTCCTGCAGGAGACCAGGAGATTGCATCACATATCAAGGAAAAGACTGACTGATAAATGTATTGCAGTAAGCAGAAAATAGTCACTTGCTGTAAATACTCTTCTATGTTTTGTTGAAGTGCTTCTATTTCAACCCAGTTGTTAAAAGATCTTTGCAGAGAGGGTTCCACACTTGAAGTTTTTTCAAGGTACTTCCTTGCTGTACATCTGGCAGTTCCTGAACTGCTTTTATGGAGGATTCCTCTGAAATTTGCAATACTTCTAAAAATGAAAACTGTGGTTTATTAACTAAGATATTGGGAAGAGAGCTTCTGATAAAGCCAGTGTCTTTTTCAAGTGTTAAGAACACTTTTATTCAAGAATATTTCAAGAAATATAGCTTTTTCCATATCCCATTTCTATTTTGTCTTCTTTTATCAACTTCAGATCCTTTCCTTCTTGTTTCCCTTCACCAGGATGAGTTGCTGTAGGATGGCAGAGCAGAAGGAAAGCACATCATCTAACCACTCTGATTCTCCCCTGCTGCTGCTTGGCATCCACACATACTGTGTATTGCAAGAGAAAAGCAAGACCTGGAAGCAATCTGCTGAGGGTTTCAGATTCTCTGTTCCTCTCTTCCAGTCCATTAGGTCAGAAAGAGAATGGCTGTCAACAAGTGTTTCATCTGGAAGTGTAGCCCTGGGATTTCCCTAGATTTTTACCCCAGCTTGAGCTTAAGACCAGTTTCCAGCTATCAATCATTCTTGACTGAACTTATATTCTGATTTTCCAGAGCTGATTTCCACTGCCTGCTCCCCTTATAATGCCTCCTTTGCATCTGGGGTGTGACTGTGTCAGATCCCAGCACAGGAGATGTTTCCACTTGTGTGGTTGCTGCTGTCTGGACACAACCTGGCTCTAAACTATGATACAGTTATTGCTTGAAAAGGGAGGAGTTTTTGCAGGGAATTGGCCTGAAACTGCTTCTCATCAATATTTTAGAGTTTTTTGACAGTAAAATGAAAAACAACCACAGAGGTAGCAAACTGGAAGAAGGTTCAAGTCCTTTGGAGATTAAGGTTGCTACTCAAAACATTGAAGTTGGTATGCTGGAGAAATAAACTAAATTTAGGTGGGTAATATTCAGTAGTTGCAAAGGCTCAGTGTGACTAAGGAATGGAGGAACTAGTGCAATGCCTAGGGGCAGGGCAGATCTCAAACTGAGTGGGAGTCAGTAATGTTGCACCCTTGCAGTAAGAAAATGTTTGGGTCTGCTTTTTGTCAATGCCAGGGTCACTGCTGAGACATGAGAGCTCCCAGCAGCTCTCTGGCCTGCTGCAGTGGAGCCTTGTGTGATGCTGAAGGCTGCCATAGAGCTGGAAACCAGACCTGTGAGGAAGGGTTAAGGAACTGGTTTATGTGAAAGTAGAGAGGACTATGGGTGCAAAAATCCTCATTTTCTCAGTGTATAAATAAATGACATCAAGAAGCAGGTAAACAGCCATTTTCTGTGCCCACCTGCTAACAAACAGAAAGAAACAAATATCCTTAGAATGGAGTAAAAGATGTAGTAAAAGCCTTTGCTAACTCATGGAGCATAGAAGCACCAGCAGAGATCACCATGCAGCTGCTGGGATCTTGGCTGGAGGTGGTGCAGAATATACCTCAGACAGGGATGAGCTGGATGTGTCTGTCTCAACAGGGATGTACCTGGGTCATTGCATTGCTTTTCCCAGCCTGCATTTGTACATTTCTCTCCATCCATTTCATCTGCCTGAAAGCTGGCAGGGCAGTGGGAACTTCAAAGAAATTTGTACTTTGAGGTTTTTCCTTTTTCCCCCCGGAAAACGTCCAGAATCAATGAAAACATATAGCATATGCTGTGTATTCCCCCAAGAGAAAGCAATGCAGCAAGCTATTGGATATAAGATGCTTTGAAATTTCCTGATTGGAAGGTAATTGATTATCAAACAACAGTTATACTGTGCAACAGAGATCATAGCTCCTCTTTGGTGCTGGAAAAACTAAGGATTAAACCTGCACCTCCTAGGGAAGGGACACTTAGGGACAGGTGTCCCTTGCAGAGAGGTAGTACAGTAAACACATGCTTTCACCAGCCACCAGCTCCTGGTGTTTCAGGCCAGGCCACTGGCAGCTCAGAGCTCTCCCCCTCTCCCTGCAACCCTGGAATGTGCATGGCTCGTTAGCAGCAGCCTGGCAATCCGGAGAGCCTGCTCTGGTAGCAGCTGCTTTTCCAGAGCTGTCCCACACGCAGTGCAGCCCAGGGGCTGTTGGCCAAGGTGAGGCACTCCTTGCAACTGGCTGAGATGGAGCCTGTGGGAGAGGGGGCAGGTCCTCACCAAAAGCAACCAGCTGGAGCAAACTTTTGCTTCCTTGCAAAGTGCTTCCACCTTGCAGTCCTGCCTGCCCAGCTAGTCACCCTGCTCCCTGGTGTGTATGCAGCCAAGTGTCAGGGAGCAGATGGAGGAAGTACCATCTGGTTTCTACTCAGCTCATTCCCAGGCTGGAGCTGGGGGAGCTGCTGGAACAAAGGATGGCATTGCTCAGGAGTGCCTGGACTAGAGAGTTTGTCAGTACTGTAGGTGTCTTAAGCTTGCTTCTGCCATGTTCATTGGCTTCCCAGCAGCAGGTTTCCCAAGGTGCAGCTCTCACATGTGTACCCTGATAGCTGAGCAGTGGGCTCCAGCCATTCTCCCTGTCTGGGGGACTTCTGCTGGACTCATGGAAAGCACAACACATTTTTCCTCTCTTCAGCCCACATTTCTGCCCTTGTAGTAGGACATATGGGCCACACTCATGGGTCTGATACCCCGCATTTCTTTCACATGGCTGACACAGCCAGATCCTGTGGTGCTGGATGAGATTTTCCTCGTTCAGGTTCTGCTTTGTTCCATGCTAACTCCACACAGCTGAGCTGTGTAGGGCTAGTCACTAGGGAAAAGAGGCTGGCAGAGATGAATAGAGGATGTGAACAGTTCCCTTGGTGCCCTTTTCCCTCACTCTTGTTTCCCTCTCAGCAGGGGGATGCAGTCTCGGCGTGGTCCTCTGCCGATTGCATCAGGAAAGTCATTAAGAAGAATTAAAAAGGAAACAGAAAGAGATGGAAGAGGGGGAAAAAACCCTACACAGACCCAAACAGTTATAAACTCAAACAAAAGAACAACAGGATCTTTTGCTCAAAGCCCTGGGCCACCCTCACCTTGACTGCAAAGGACAGCAGTGCTCCAGCAACTTACTGGGAGAATGGAAGAAACCCTTGGCTGTATTTCTGCTGGGATGGTGGTGATTTGGGTTGCAGAGCTGGTTGTGAAAGCTGTCATCTGATTGTTCATATGGGGGAAAAAAAAAATATATATAGAATTAAATTAATTACACATGGTTGACCCATCCATCTGCTGAGAGGGTTGACCTCCTCTCAGCAATGGCTTGGTATCCTGGCTTTTGGAGAGGGAATAAAATGCAAGATACAATACTGGAGCACAGTGTCTGTCCTCCATTTTGCTGTGGGAAAGTATCAGCCTCTGTTAGCAACTGTTCTGGGGAGCAAAACAATCGGATGGAGCACCTGATTCATCCTGTCCTGTCTCCCAGGAGGATTTGTCTTCCAAGGTTATGGGGTTGTGACTGGTCTGGGAAGATCTGGTTTATAATTCAAATTCAGTACCATAAAGGTTTTCCCCAAATAGTTGCCTAAATTTTGAGTTTGTATTGAGATAAAGAAGTCTAGGCTCTTTTAGAGGCCAGCCACTTATTTGTTCTGAATCATGACATGGTCAATCACCTTTAAAGGGCTTGGTATTTGAGTTCTGGATGAGTGCTTGCAACCTGGAGCCTGTAAAACTTTGTGGAGGGTTGTCCCAAGATCCTCACCATCTTCACTTCCTTCAGCTTCTGCTTCCATGCCAGTCTGTACCTGCCTGAACATGTACTTTTAGGATTCTGGGGCAAAGGCAGAAACTTTAAGACAGCAGTGAGGTAATTTTTGCTGCAGTGAGAGTGGCCTGTAGGCTGGGACAGGGATGGTGATGGGAGAGGCTGGCAGAGATTAGTTGAAGAATCTCATTCTGAAGCCCCACAGGCCACACACTTGCCTGGGTCTGACACAGTCACTGGTTCAGATTCCTTCTCAAACCATCACACAAGCAGCAGCATTTCCCCTGGGTTTATTTCTGCATGCTTCAGATGAGTTGGATTTTCTCACCCAAAGATTGGCCTCAGGAAAGCTCCTGGACCATTTTCCTATTAGCCCTCCTTGTTAGACTCTCACTGAGGTAGTTTGTAGCTGCAGATGTTCCTGTGCAGCGGTTACCAAGGCTTAGGCTACAGCTGTTGCAGAAATCCTTAAATCTAGCACAGTGGATCCCTGTGACCATTGTGGATTTGTTCCTTTATGGCTCACCTGGCGTACCACAAGCTGAGGCAGAACTCAAAGGGGCTAACATTGGGGAAGTTCAGACCATATACTGAAATAGTTTAGCTGCTGTGCAAAGCAAAGTTTTCATTGGTGGTACCCTTAATAGCTTACATTACCTTATTTACATGTATATTCTGGAATCTACTGTATATAAATGTGGGTCAGTGCATTTATATGATTAGCTGTATTCTTCTAGGTGTAACTGTGTCTGTGTTGTTAAAACTCGCAGGTTTTTTTCATACAGATTACCAGTATTGGGGTAAAATGCTATCACTTTGATGTACTTACAGTTGATTTCTTGTTCACTGGCTGATCCTGTGGAAATATCTTGTTCCCAGATAAGGTCAGATAAGTGTGTAGTGTTGTGTGTAGTTTCTCTGTGTGTTGAGGTGTGCATTGTTGTGTGCTGGATGCATCACTCCCTGGCGGTGTTTCTGTGGGGTGTTTTGAGGCATTCACTCTGCCCGTCACCATGGGGACAAGGGGGGGCGGTGGAAAGGAATACAATTTGTATTTCTTAGTGTTGTGTGATTGTGCTTTCACAGTGCCTCAGAGTGAAGGTGCATGATGAAGTACATACCTCTGTCGTGTGTGTTTCTGCATGACAAAAATATGCACGCACACATGCACTCACACATACAGGCACACACCCTCCAGGCTGCAGGGCGTGTAGGAGAGAGAGAGTGTGTGTGTGTGTGTGTGTGTGTGTGTGAATGCTATTTAAATAAAAAAGAAAGGAAGTGAATCAGGGTCGTTTCCATTTTAATTGTAAAACAGATAAGCACTAAACACTTTGAAAAAGTAAGTGACTTGAGAATAATTACTATCTATTACTCTGCGTCCCAGGGGGGCAGTTGGAGGAGCCCAGATGGCTACAAAAATGGGATTTAGCAGAAAATTGAAGACATTATTCACCGTAACACATTATCAATTACCTTCATATCAATTACAATAACCTTACATTAGAAGAAGGGCCAGGAGACTATCTTCAGCCCCCAGCCTGAATAGTAATTGCACTACCCCTATGGATGATGTGTGTGTGTGTGTGTGTGTGTGTGTGTGTGTGTGTTACAGGGTGGGGGGCACCACCGTGTTGTGCAGGGGTTTTGGCAGGGGTTTTCCCTCCAACTGCTGGGAAGAGAAGGGGAAGGAATAATAGCCACTCAAAATAGTTTTTCCTCCTCTCTCTGCAGTCACCTCATGGAAGGTTTTCCTCTGTCCTGTTTGTGTTGTCTAATAGCTCGAAGGGCAGCTGATGTGGCTCCTTCCAAGAAATTCTGCTTGGCTTGCCATTTGGGAAGTTCAGAGTCTCTGTGCAGAGACTATTGTTTCGCACCAGTGTCCTCTACTTTCCTCTTCCCCCTCTCAGCCATTTCAGCCAAGCTGCTCACTTTGTTAATAGGGGCTCATATGCAATCTGATGTTCTTTTCTGTAGGATCTGCCTTTCTTGGTTTAGCAATCTGTGCAGGAGGTGGGAACTGCTCCCTCTGCCAGACCCAGATGGGGCAGCAGCTCGTGTTTCCTGTAAACACTCACAGAGCGATCACACAAGACCTTTTGATGGGATATGGAGATGAAGCAACCAAAAACAATTTTAAAAAGTCTCTCCTCTTCCTTTTCTCTAGGGATGCTGGAAGGTGTTTTGGGGAGGAACAGTACAGCCTGGCTGTTCAGCAGGCTGGTAGCATGAAGGTAGCTCTAAGGACATCTTGTTGCCTGTGGTTGTCTCTTGTTGCCAACTGGGATAGCTCTTGGAACTGGTGGTAAGTCAGTGCTTCTGACTGTAGCTGCCTAATGCTTCTGGCTTGCCATAATGCCATTCTGAAATTCCACCTCCTGGATCTGGGCTTGATCCAACTCACCCAAGTATTTACACATGCAACACCCACATCTAGCTATCTGGTCCCATTCTCTGTTGCAATCCAAACAAATTTCACTGCCACATGTCCTGGCCTGTGCACAAATGTGTGTGTAAGATAAGGATTTAGACACATCAGGGAACTTATGAGTTAAACTTGGTGACACTCCCTCTAGCCTCCCCCCTTTCCCAAATATGCAGTGGAGTGTCCAGTGGGTTAGTGCAGAGACGACTAATTGCTATTAAAAGGCTTTAATCTGGGAGATTAGTGTTGGCTCCAGGCAGTGTTTGCACACGAAGGAGATGTTTCCGATGAGATGAACTAGAATTTGTCCCTGCTGTTTTGTTGATAGAAAATCATCTTCCCCTTGGTTTTTTCTCTTTATCTCTGTCTTTCTTGCTTTCTTGCTCTCTCTGATCATTTGCTTTTTTTCTCTTCCTTAAAGTTAAACTGAGAGGTTTATTGTATTTTGTAGTGGCAGTCCTGTTTGACCTTTGGGGTTGGTTGTCTTTGCACATATGTACATATATGTGTATACACAGAGATGTGACTGGACTTTCCTGATTCTGAATCCTGCAGGAAAGAGATCCTGCTCAAGAGAAGTAATGAGAAATATATTTTCCCCTTGTTTGCTGTTGAGCCTCTTGTGGGTCAAAGAGGGGCCTGCAGAGTCCTTCCCACAACATGAGTCAGGCTAGTTGCTTCTCCTGGGCAGAGGCCATCAGGAAAAGGTCCTGCAGAACTGAAAATCTTAAAGCTCCCTGCAGAAGTAATTAGTGGGAGGTAATTAAATGATTACATATGGAAAGGTATGGAGTATTACTGGACCTCTGGCATGACCCAGGAAATGTCACTATTGACTTTGATGAACATTGGCTCAAATCCAGTGGAAATTAATCTGATAACATGCCAGATGTGTCCAGAGAGCCTTTTCATGAAGGAGACACAATTGACCTGGGAGCACAGAAATCCTTGTGCTATACTTGCTGAAGGATCCAAAAGCAGAGGTGGTTGTTCTGAAATTTACTGTTGTCAGAAATCCATGAGCATCTCTTAGGTCTGACTATACAGACTCACAATCCCTGCTGCTCCTAGGGTGCGGTTGGAATTTTCACAGCATCCTCAGGAAGTTAAGTGCCAATTCCCTCTGAAAAGAGCCCAATGGAATAAATACTGCTTATGTGTAACTCTAGTGGAAGGAACTTTGTATCTTGAAGAGAAGGATATGTGAAAATGTTATCAGAAAAGGAAGACTCGAGTAGAACCACAATGTTTCATGGTCCTTCTGGCCTAGAGAGGGACCAGACAGAGGCTAGGAAAGAGGAATGGTAAGCAAAAATGAGTCCTCAAATCAATGAGGCCAAGAATCAAGGGGACAGTTGGTTCAAGGGAAGAAAATTGATTCAGGATCTGGGTCTTCCATTCAAAGAGGTCCAAGGAGGACCTTCCATTTCCAAGGAGGTGGTGCTTTGCAAAGTGTTACACATTCTTCCGTGCACTGTCTGAACACCATGGGCTTTGCTCTTTTGCAGGATGCTGCCAGAATCTTCCATGAGACTGCACTGTCATTATTTAACCACGAGTTGGTATTTTGATGAGGTGTAAGTGAGGGAATGGCAGAAGAGAGGGGAAAATTAAGTCAACTTTGTGTCTCTGGAGGCTGTTTGGCTCACTAAAGGCAGTTGTGAAGCCTGTTGCTTGGCACAGTGGTGTGGTGGTGTGATGTTCTTTGGGGCTTTTAAAGCATTTGAATTGGATATCAAGTGTTACAGCATGGGTGCTCTTGGTACAGTTTTGGAGTGGGCTGAAATTTTGTATAAACATAGTTATTTCTCTCTCTTTCTCCCTGCTCCTGCCCAAAAATCCAAACTGTTACTGTTAGCCAGCAGGAGGGCAGACCGACTGTTCATGTAAATTGCTTTAGTTCTGTTGTTTGCCCTTGTTACCTCAAGTTTGCAGGCGATGTTGGTGTAACCAGCATAAGGATCTGGCCTCTAGCATGTGTTTGTCCCATCTGCTGTCCAGCATGCTAATTTTCATGGAAGACACAAACTTGCACGGACTGTGATTTTAAGGAGGGGCCCTTTTTCTTTTCATGAGTCAACTGCAAAGCCTCAGGGGCCAGATTCTGAAAGGCAGTCAATGCCAAGATCTGGAGGGACTGGGAACTCAGGCCCTGGCAATTTCTAGCTTGTGGTCCAGTATTGACAAGACCATGGGGAAAGTAAAAACTGTGATGAAACAACTTTTTTTTTTCAGTAGCAACATTACTGGGGGGAAGGGACAGACCTGCCAAAAAGGTCTCAGTTGAAATAGGGCCTGAAAAATCCTCAAAGGGACTAGAAATAGTGGAACAGGGAGTGACTTTCCACTGCAGTTGACAACCATCATAAAAATAATGATTCCTTTAAAAAACCCCCAAAACCACAAAAGTAACAGGTAGGAGAGAAGGAATTTGTTTCTTTGGCTGATCCTCTTTAGTTCTTCTATTTCAATAGAAGCAGAAGTATGTCAGGTAATTGCTCAAGTGACTTTTTCCAAGTATTTGATGCGCAAATGTTTACAAATATTAATACACAGGCTTCTTATCATGCCCAGCAATCTTGCTAGTCCTGTGTTTTGGGTGCAAGATTGGAAAAATATGAGACTTTCTAAATTGTCAGGCATGATTTTATTAAAAAAAAAAAAAAAAGAAGAGAAAAAAAGAAAGTAAAGTAAAACAGCCAAGCCAAAAATACAAAATATTTTGAAAGTGTCCCAAACCCAATTCCACCTTGAATATTGTTTATTTCTGTATAATGTATGTTAGGATATATTTCTTGACTATTATTGGTCATATGCAAGTGGCTTACTGTGCATTTGGGTAGTAGCATTAATAACTCTTGTTTTTATTACATGTTTCTTGAAGTTTCTGAAGCTCTTACAATCAGGTAAGCATATGGCAATATCAGTTGTCTATTCAGCTTGTTGTCTTTTCAATGTTTCTGTGTCCAAGGTGAGTATTAAATCAGAATAAATAAGAATTTATTAGAAGTATAAAAGTCAGAAGGTACTCAGAATCTATGATATTATTAATTATTTTCATGAATTTCAGTGAAACTTCTGGTTTTAGCAGATATGGCATACCATTTTTAAATTGCTTATGTTGGAAATATCACAGATAGGCTTCCGGTCACTTATAAATGCTCGTGAAAATGGATCTTTTATTGTATTCATCTCATTGTGTGATTGGAATCTCAAGGGGTCTGCATGCAGGGCAGCCAGAAGGAGTTGGCCACTTGGTGTTTGGAGAAGTATTTAGAGCTCTCCATGTGTTGAACCTCATCAACCTTACTGGTAAAACTTCTACTTGACTTCAGAGAAGTTTATGTCCCATACCACACCCAGGAGTGCAGGTCTGGTCAGGTACATGTCTAGAACAGAAGCGCCCCTCAGGACCATGGGAAGTGCATTTCTTGGGGGGCAACTGCACTGATGTGTGGAGTAATCACGAGAGATGGTGACTGGTGCAGGGTGAGACTGGGGACAAGAGACTTAGGAGGGGCATGGGAGAGATATATAAAGGACCATTGCATTGGTCTAAAAAAAAAGACTCTGACACAGGCACTGGAATTGGAGAGCTCCATGGACACGAGGCAGCAGGGAGCCCACTCAGAAACCAACTAATCCCTTTTCTCCAAGCTGCAGCTAACCAAGTGTGTAGCTGCCTCTTCTAGCCTACCAGTGGCCTTAAAAGTTTTGAGGAAACCTAAATTAAACCTGGCCCCTGATGGGTGTTCTGCCTTCCCAAATCCAATTAGCCAATCATGACTTTTCACTTAGCTGCAGTGACTTTAATTGGATCAGAATAACAAAGAAAGGATAGAAAATTACAGGAATTTACTTAGCTTGCAGGGTGGAGCCTTGCAGCAAGGATCATCATGATCTCTAGCACTGTAGAGGCTGTAGAGTTCATCAGAGGTGTAAAAACTCCAAAACCAGTCCACAATAATATGTATGAAGAATTTTCATCTTTTTATAAGCTGCAAGCATCCATATGGAAAACTGTAGTAGGTGTAGTGGTCCATCCTGCTGTTCTCCTGTGTGTGTACTCTAGCCAGCAAAATTTGGCTGCATGTAATACCTCCTTTGCACTTGGTGGTATGAAAGGGCCTTTGGACAAGTGAAAGGCCTGTGAATGAAAGGCCTCCAAGTCTCTAAAGCTGAGCACAAGCTTAGGGCTATGCAGAACTGAGGCCTTGGAACAGCGGATTTTTTTTTTGACTGCCATTCAAGGATGCAGGAGCTGTAGTGAAACACAGCAGCTCCAAAATGTGCATTCCTGTCATGTTACTGGGCCTGGGGTAGCACCACCAGATGAACTTTAAAAGCCAGATTCCAGGGTTTCAGGACAATGACAATGCCTTAGCACCAGCACAAGACTTGGCACTGACAGAGATGATCTAGCAATGCTACTAATAAGAGCTAAACTTCTTCAGAACAGATGTGTCATTGACTTGCTCATGGGGCTGTGGGTAACAGGAGACATGGCTGACACATCCAACATTTTTTGAGCATAATTTGGAATGAGATTTTGGAGATCAAAACATACATTAAAAGATGCCAGCTTAGTGATTCATCTTTTGCTGACCAGTATATGATGAATATAGCACTGAGCAAAACTTAGAAAAACCATGAGGAGAACAGCAACTATTTTCCTGCTTTCTGTGCAACTTAAGGGACCTCCCTTCTACCACAGCAAATTACGTGGTGCGAGCCACACTCCATGCATGCTGATGCTACTTCATATCCAAGGGATGCCTTGCAGCCTCAGTGAATGTTGATCTGGATTTAACCGACATAACAGGGATCAGATTTTTGCCCACTGGGAGCTGTCAATGAATGCAAAGTGTGACGTAGTGCTTATCTAGCATGCACACGAGGGACCCTGCTGCAAATCAGGAATGACTTCACTAAATCCAGTGGAGCTGAACAACCATAAATGAGCAGAATGAGGCCCACGTATTATCCCAGGCTAGCATGCTATCCTTAGCAGGCCCTAATGAATTCAGCTGCAGCATGTAGTCATTAATCCCAGTGGAAGGAGCAGCTCACCATTACATGACCTAGGATTTCAAGAGTTTGCTATTAATGCATCGGGTTGCTGCCCTAATGCAGAACCCTCCATGGCTCCAGGACTGGGGGAAACACAAATTTCCCTGAACTCAGCCAAAATCTTGCGAAGGCTATTTCCGCACCTTCCAGCATAAGTAAGAAGGGAGGAAAGGCTGGGGTAATAGATGGCACACAGGGCCCAGAAATTGTTTATGATGCAAATATGTTTAAAAGTACTGCCTTGCCTCCTCTGGGAAAAGGAGCTTAAAATTGAAGTCTAATGATAACAAATGATTGTTAATGAGTTGTCTAAACATAATAGATGGAAAGAATTAAAAGCCTAGAATAAACAGGGTTTCATTAAAGAACAATAAAGAAACAACACAAATTTCATATCTTAGAATAAATGGGCCCTTGTGGTCTTGCTGGAAGTGGAGGGCAGTGAGGAGGGTGCATGGGCTGGGAGGCTGAGTCCTCTCCTGCCTGGATGCACTCCCTGTATCCAGAGCTCTGGTGCCTGGGCAGTGCTCACTGGCAGGGGCAGCTTTGAGGTGGCTGCCAAGGGCTTCACCTCTCCACAGCCTGTGCATGTGCCTGACCTGCAGCATGTGAGGAATCCCACCAGCAGTCCTCAGGTGCTTGAAAGCAGGCACTTGCTCAAGTGTCCTGCTTAGCATCTCTCAGCACCTGTCAGCACTCTGAGATGGAAGAGAAGACAGGTTTTGCTCAGAGGTGTTTACAGCCAGGGTCTGGCTAAACCTGGCACTGGAAGCCTCCATGACTTCAGTTTAGGCAGTCCATGTAGCCCTCCCCTAAAGTGCCAAATATTGGTTCCAGGGTCCACAGGACTTCCTGGGGAATTTGAGCTGTTCCTCAGTGAGTCTGCAAAAGTTACTGAGAAAGGCAAGTTCAAACCAGCTATATAACAATCTACAGATTGTCTTTTAGGCCCTTCAGAGACAGATATATTTTTTTTAGGAGCACACAGATAAAATTAAAGTTGAAAATCAGTTCTCTAGAAAAGTGTGCTACTGAGAATGTGAAATTCTGCAGAGATTTCACAAATGGTTCATCAGAGTGTTAGATGCCAAGAGCACACACCATATTTCATCTCAGTATGTGGCGGATGGCATATTGTGGATAGATGTTAGACCAAGATTTTATTAAGGACATATGAAGAAATGATCGATAATACCTTGGTGGGTTTATTTCCAAGACTGTCTTCATTTGGCATGGTGACATTATTATTGTTATTTGTGTGTGGTGGAAAACTTTCAAATTTCAAAGTTGTTTTCAGACCTTAGAACAGATCTCTACTTCAGGTTTCATTTTAAATCATCCTCTGGACAGGAACAGTATTCTACAAGCCCATTTTAGACTCTGGGAGTCTGACTTAGCTTTTTCAGTTTTTCATTAAAAGGAAATGGGGGGCAATGGACAAAAAACTGAAATGATGTGGCAAAAAACACACCAAGATTTCCTCAGGAAACATTTAATTTGCTATTAGTTTATTTTAAAAGACCCCTTTTTTATCCAGGAATTATAAAGAAAAAAAAAGAGAGATACAACTCTTCCTCCCAGCCCCACATTTTCCGTTTGTTGAGTTGGAGATCTTGTTTGTATTTCAGGAAGGCTTGCGTGTTCAGCAGAGTGTATGTGAGAGCAGGAGTTTTTGCTGTGGTGATGTGTCTGTGTTTCGGAGTGTGTCCATGTCCAAGTGTAATGTACTTGTCTTTACTGATATGCTTTATGATGGTGGATTGCAGATCTGACAGGCTCTCTCTATGTGTTGGTAAATCTGCATAGGGCTCAGCACTACAAGACCCCAGTCTTGACAAAATCCCTGGAACAACCCTAACATTCAGCTGGGGCTGGCTCCTTCCTTTATTCATGGTAATTTGTACTTCACCTGGTGGCTGGTTTACCTGGGAATGCCTGTGAACTGTGCCACACAAGTGCATGATAAACCAGGCTTGAAAAAATCCAGGCAAGAATTAGTGCTGTGTAGAGTCAGAGCTCAGCACTGTTTCCCAGTTGTAAAATGGCTCTCTCGTGACACGGTGTCTTTCTTTTTCTTGATTAAAAATATGAACTTTGGTTTTGAAACAAGCTATTTGGAAGTAAAACTAGAAAATGATCAAGTTTTCAATATGGGTTTAGGAATATGTTTTTAGAATTACCTAGCAAAAGATCCTACCTCCTCTCTTCAAATCAAGGAAAATTAGGATTAAAAAAATGAGATTTTGTATAGGAACAAGAATAAGAATTTTATTTTTATTAATAAGAATTAGAGTTAGCATTATTGTTTTTACCATCTTGTTAGTAGTATTATTAAATGTATCTCCTTGTGCTCTTAGGCTTAATGAAGCATAGTCTGCCTTTCTGAGGACATTTGGCCCTACAGCTGGGCATGTGAGAATTTGGGGTCCTGCTGTACCTGTGACATTGTCAGTGTTAAACACAACTGTGCAAAGCCATTGAAAGAGGTGGGATAATCTCTGACCGTGTTTACACTGAACTCTGTATGCTTCTGTGTGGGGACACATCCATGTAGATACATTGCTAGTCCTTCAGAGAGGAGATCTGGAAGCTCAAAGTCCTGCTCCTTGGCAGCTGCTGAAGTTTCTAGCACAGTGAGAGAAGGAAACCTTCCAAATTCTTCTTGTGCAGTTGAATGACTTAACAATGCAGACTGGAGGTTCATATCTGGGCCCCTTGGAACCAAGGTATTCTCAGGAAAAACTTAAGCCAAATGGATCCAATTCCCCAAACAGTTCAATTTTGGTAAAACTTGCTTTGATTAAATGAAATTACATGAAAACATTCTCACTGGCTCTAGTGAGGAGTATCACAAGTTTAAGTCTTGATCTGGGGATTCCGATGCCTGGTATCGCAGACAAAATCCACCCTGTGATTCCATACACAGGAGTGTATTAATCCTCCTGGACATCTGTGTTTATTGAGCTTGCATCCACAGGAGTGTGCCTTGCTGGCTGAGCAGCTTATGTCACACCTCGGGGGTCTGCACCGGGTGGACCTGATGCTGCTGTGCCGTGCTAAATCAGTGTTGGTTTAATGGCTGCTGTGCAGGTCGGGGAGAATCATAGAACTACACAATGGTGGAGATGGGAAGGGACCTCTGGAGGTCATCTTGTCCAGGCCCCCCTGATCAGACAGGGCCACCCAGAGCCAGTTGCCCAGGACCATGTCCAGGCATCCCTGCTGGTCTCCCTGGCTGTGGTTGCAACTGCAAGGAAAGTTATAAGGCTCAGTTAGGCAGCATGGGCCCTGTCAGTAAATCATTGTACAGTTCAGGCTGTTTTTTCCCCTATTGGAGTCCATAGAGAATCAGACAGACTGTGCTGAGCTGGTCCCATCTGCACCCAACCTGGACAGCAGCTTTATCTTGCCTTGTAAAACTGCAGAGCTCTGTGACAAAAGAGTTAATCTCTGCCTTTGTTTCTCTTCCTCTCTCTCTTCTCTCTTGCAGCCGACTGAAAGGCAAGATGAGAGCAGATCCATCAGTGTCAGCTGCTTTCAGCACATCAGCACTTTTGGGGGGTTTATTGGGGACTAGTCCATCAGCAGTGCTTCCAAACTGCAACCAGGCTGCTGACATGCCCCTCCTCCTGCACGGCAGCCAGGCTGCCTGGGGATGCAACGCCAGGACCCCAGTGCCACTGGCCAGGGGCTGGCTGATAAATGACGGTGTGAGGCATCTCCATGGCTAGCCAAGTCCAGAGGGTTGGCCAGAGCCAGGCTTCTGGGGAGGCAGCAATGAAACCATATTAATTTCTGGGCGTGCGTCCATGTGTGTCTGTGTGTCTGTACTGTCTGAAATAATACACTTGACACAAACACACATGCTTCACTTCCAGCACATAGAGTAACACGGGAGAGGGCTGAAAGGGAGAAAGAAATCTGATTGACAGGTTAATGAAGCAGTTCATAATGGCAATGGATATTATAACCTTAGAAACAGCTTGTAAATACCCAGTTGCTTTACATGTATAAACATACTCCCATGCTCAGGTCTGTGTATATACATTTGCCTATTTATGAAATATATATGCATATGTAAAAGGTGCAGGAATGTGAAATCAATGCTCTGAAGCGAAACCAAAGAATAAATAGAAGCTGGATAAAATTAAGCTTCATTAGCTTAGCAGCCATATATATCCCCTGCCTTTTATTTAACTCCTAGGGCTGGAAGTCTTCCAAAGCAGTAGAGGGACTTAGAAGCATGCATCTGACTGACTTGCACTCCTAAGCCCTCTTGGTACGCTTGAAAATTCCACCTTTGTGGGGTTTGGTTAATTGGTGGGGGGTTTTTTCCTTCCTCTTTTTTTTTTTTTTTGGTTTGTTTTTGGTTTTGTTTTTGGGGTTTTTTTGGGTTTTTTTGTTTTGTTTTGTTTTGTTTTGTTTTGTGGGGTTTGGGGGGATATGTGGGTGTGTGTTCATTTGTTTGCTTGCTTGGGGTTTTTTGTGTTTGTTTTGTTGTTTTGTTTTTAATCCCAGTGTCTTGGGAAGGGCAAGCCCATCCATGCAAGGTTGGTAAATTGTGTTAGCATGAGGATAGTGGAGTTTGAACCCATATCTAATCCAGGGTTTTGACTAATTTCTCATCACTTTGGTATGTCACCCTTTGAAAAGCTAGATGCATCTTTTCCTAGGCAGATATTTGGATGTCATTGTTTGCTTCTGTATTGTATATATCTGTGGGAATTTCCCAGTGTATTCTGGACTGGGGCAATGACTTACACAAAAATCCTTTCTCTCTTTTGTGGGACCTATTAGCAAATATAAATAGTGACATACTGAGCTCTTGTGGGTGGGCAACAACCCTGAGAGCTGAAAAAGCAAGTTCAGCATGACTAAGGACCTTTAGCTTTTCATTTAATGACTCTGCTTTTACTTGTAAGCCTCAATTTTACAGTAAGATAATTCCCCTAGATTCTTCTCCTAGCTTCTCTTAGAGAAAAATTGGAAAAGATAAGAAGACTTCTCATACCTACAAAGAAGTGTTAGACTTGCCACTTCCCAACACTATTTCTAAGCATCATGACTGTGGATGAAAAAATTCAAAGAACCAAGTGTACTGGGAAGGATCAGAGCCACAAGGTTGATAGAACCCAAACCTGCACAATGGAAAGTTGATTTTATGACATTGAAGTTTAGCTCAGACTTCAACTCTTGTGAAAAACCTCAGCAAATTCCCATCTAAGACTATACAGGTAAATTCCTGGCCTCAAGTCTTCTGGAAAGTGTTGTGCCAGATATTTTCTTCCCTGATGGGAATTCCAAGATAAAAGCACTTAAGAGATGGGATATGTGCAGAGACTGCTGATGTGGTGTGGCACCATGCAAGGAGCATAGATACACATGCAATGTGCAAAAAACCATGCCTGCAAGTCTCAAGCCACACATGCTTGTGCTTTTGCTACCACAGCAAGGGATCCTTTTATTTATATGGCAACTTGCACTGTCTTGATCTCTCTCGGCCACAATTCTTGAATGAGCTTGTGATCTGAGCTTACAGGCAAAACAGTCAAGCCAAGTATTTAGGTGTTAATCTTATAGCTGTGGAACATGCTGTACCTTGTCCCTAAACATGTGAAAAGCTGAAGTCTGAGCTGGCAATGGGACTCACATGTCCAGCATGGTAAGCTCATTATTTCTATTGGTCTGGACTGGTCAATTATGCTAAAGCAACTCTGGCTGAACAGAAGCAAATAGCTGTATATCTTAGTTTCTAGGAGTATCATAGCTCTGTAAGTGGGAATCCTCTGGGTTTGGGCGCAGTTTGAACCACTGTCTAAGAATACTGTTCTGCCTACCATCCCCTGCTCTTCTTTAAGCTCCCTTTTCCTCTATTCCCTACATATTCCTCTATTCCCTATTATATTTGCTAATTAGTGTCTGCAGTTGCTCTCCACAAGCATTTTTAACCCTTAACTGTAAAATAGAGGAGAACAAGTTGACCTTAGGATGAGTGGAGATTAGGGGTGAGAGAAGTGTGATCTGTCACCTGGAGAATTAGTGTCCTTGCATCAGGGATTTGCCCTTAATTCACTACTGGGGAGGACTGTCAGGTTTGAGCAGACTGATGCTGCTCCTGCAATTCTCTCCCCTGTCCCAGAGACCAGAGAGGGGCTGGGTGTTGGTAAGCAGTTGGTGCCAACTTCCTGTGGGAGCAGTAGGGTGAGGAACGGGAGCTGGCAAGGTCTCCCTGTCTTTGGTGGTGAGAAGGAGCAGGCTGTACACGACAGTGCAGCTGTCTTCTACCATCCAGGCCAGCCAGCCAGATCCGTGAGGCCTTCCCAATCAGCACAGCAAGCTCAGCTTTGCTGCCGTCAGCACTGCTGAGAGCAGAGGCTGAGGATGGGTGAATCCAAATATCCGGATTGCATGGATATTGGCTGGAAGCATTCCACCATATCCGTGTGGCTGCCTTTGCGTGATATTCATGCTCATCAGAAAATTAATTATTCCATTCAGTAGGCTCTGTGAGCTGGGAGGATTACCTCTCAATACCTGGAGCTCCTCCTGGGGTGGGGAGAGGTGCGTGAGTGAGAGAGAGAGAGAGCCAGCTTGTCTGTCCGCGTGCCTGCGTATCAGCAGGGTATGTTGTGGACACAGATGTGTACAGACAGCAAGAGATTGTACCTGACTGTAGATACAAGGAAGGAATTGCACGAATAATGCAGAAATAAGGAAGATGCCTTGCTCTGTGTGTCTGTGAAAGAGAGTGCCCTTGGGGATGCTGAGTGGCTTTGTATACCAGAAAGGGAAGTATTTTCTTCCAAGTGGGTGAGCTGTGTACAGGCCTGGGTAGGTGGCAATGCCTTGTCTTTGCTTTATTTGTGTGAGGGAATATGCATGGCCATACTCTGTCAGGCTTTTAGATCTACCTTAGAAGGATTGATATGTGTTTAATACAAGCCTAAACTTGCCCATGGTTTCCCGTGTACTTGTGCTTACAACTGGAAAAAGCTCATGTGTACACAATGATCATTGAAAAGCTGCACATGTGGTGGAAAACTGATGTCAGCTGGCATCACACTGGTACCTGTGATTTTGACTATGGCCCTCCTAAACACAGCTCCAGTTCCTGTCTTCCTTGCAGTACAGCTGATCAACCCCATGTACCTCAGGGGGTAACTTATATCAACAAGTAAGCAGAATCAGGTCTAGTAATATTTAAAAAGAAAAGCTTTGCACTTCAGTTTCAAAGATTTCCTGCAATCCTCCAAGTAACAGTTTGAAAGCTTTCCTGCAATCCTCCAAGTAACAGGATATTTTTTCCCATATGGGGTAGTATGGTCTGTATATGTGCATGAACTGGGGTTTTCCAGCTGTAGCAGCAAGGAGTGATCTTTCCTGGAAAGCAAAATTGCTTCATTAAGGCTTGGCTTTGAGAATGCCCTGATTGGCTGTGCTAGGCAGCACAGCAGAGTTTCAAGCTCGGGGTATACTTGGAAATTTGTGTTATTAATTGAAAGCTTATTAATGGCAAACACAGGATGACATTTTACATGGTTTAGTTATGTTCTGTGAGTCATTGGTACAATGCAGTCTCAGCCACAAGGCAAGGAATCTCCTGCCGTAACTGATAACAGGGGAGCAATAACAGCTCAGTTCCCACTAACTGGTCCTGAGGCGACAGCCACAAGCCTTCCAAATGTCTGATCATCTCTCTCAGGAGAGGTCACCCTCTCCTCTGAGGTGGTCACTCATCCTGGGGTTAAGGGAAATCTCAGAGGAAAGCACACTTAGTCACTGAGGTAATAAGCACTGGTTTGTTACCAGTGGGCTTCAGAATTTTGGCCTCTCTAAACCTCTTGAATTGCTCTTAAAAATAGAAAGGTCCTGAAGTGAGGGCACTTCTGACATCACCCTGGAAGTCAGAAGTCCCATCTCTAGAACAGGATATGTGATGTTGTTCTAGATAATTAAACTTAGTTGTACTGAATTGTGGCTGGGTTCTCTGGAATAATGCTTAAGTCCCATTCTGTCATATTTGAGATGTGGGCAATAGGGAAAGCATTTGTCTTTGGAAGGGAATTGAATATTGCTTCTAATATCCTGCAAAAAAAGTCAGTTTCCTCTGTCCAGCTTCATAAGATGGTCAGTGCCATATACCATAGAATTATAGAATATCCTGAGTTGGAAGCGACTCACAAGGATTATCAAAGTCCAACTCCTGGCCCTGCACAGGACATCCCCAAAAGTTATACCATGTGTCCAAGTGCATTGTCCAAACAGTTTTTGAACCCTGTCAGGCTGGTGCTGTGACCACTTCCCTGGGGAGCCTGTTCCAGTGCCCAACCACCCTCTGGGTGAAGAAGCTTTTTCTCATACCCAGCCTAAACCTCCCTGACAACTTCAGGCCATTGTCTTGGGCCCTGTCACTGTCACCACAGAGCAGATAATCAGTGTCTGTCCATTCTCATCCCCTCACGAGGAAGTTGTAACTGCAGTGAGGTCTCCTCCAGGCTGAGCAGACCAAGTGACCTCTGCTGCTCCTCACATGGCTTCACCTCTAGACTCTTCACCATCTTCATTGTTCTCCTTTGTGCTATCTAAAAATCAAAATGAGATTTTTGTTGAAACAAGAAGAGAACAAATGTCTTAGATTCTTAATGCATTTTTTTAAAAAGACATTGCCCAGCCAGTTTGTGGATGTGTCCATGAAAGGCACATTATTTCAAAGCAGATTTCCAAATGCCATCATCCAGAGTTATGTTTATCTTTCTTACACTTATAGGTATAAGCCAAGCAGGCATTCTTCTAGGACAGGCACTTCTGTAAGCCATAGCCATGGATCTGCATGGATCTCTTTTGTCTGGGAAGAAACCAAGTTTGTACAAAACCCTCAAATATCTCCATCAATCCTCTTGGTCCCCCCTTCCCCACTGCTATGCCCACATCTCATCCTATCTGACACAATTCCTTGGGTTCTTTCCCAGGCACACTGAGGGTAGTTAAACTCAGTTGTCACAAGTGGCTTTGCTTATGTTGCTGAGGTTCCTCAGGGAAGCACTTGTCATAAGCTCCACTTTGGTCCTCAAAAAAGCAGGTGAGAGTTCTCCAAAGCTTGGCCTTGGGTTGGCAAATCGATCCTCCAGGATGGAAGAAGCAAGAGAGGAGATGGTGGAAGCCACCACCATCTGGCTCTGTAGAAATAGCGATGCATGTCCACCTTCAAAAAGGAGGATTCAGCTGAGAGTGGGATTGTTCCTTGTTTGAGACAGCTTCTGGAGCTAAGCATCTGTACAGAGTGGGGAGGGGAACTTTCCTTAAGGATCTGTTAGTTCTGTAGATCTGTGGGACGTGTGTGGTCTGTTGCCCCTATTCAGTGCTGCAGTGCCACTCCACAGCTACAGCTCCATCACTGACTGGAACTGGGTACAAACAAAGTCCTCTCTGCACTGCCGAGAGCTGTACAGGGGAATATAGACAGCAGAGCTCCTCTGCACTCCCTTGCCCAGCAGCAGAATTATTTCCAGAACTGCATTGTAGGCACTGGGAGGAGATTATAGGCCAAGCACTTAAACTCTTCCACCCTGGTTAGCAAGAGCCCCACAGCTGTGGATTGTCTGATGCCAGCAAATAAACCAGATGGACGACAGGAATGGAGACAGGCCAAGCTGGGATGGAAAGCATAGTGTGCCCTCCTGTCTTAATGGGCTTCTGAAAGATGAAAGTAGAGCAAGCTGAAAAGAGCCTTCAGCTTCAAAGTTCAGGTAATTGGAAACAGGACCTAGTCTTTTTTTGTGGGACTTCAGATGTGGCCTGTTGGGATCTCCTCTAACACCACAGGATGAAGGGTGATGCCCTTGGTGCCTACAGGAAGGTGGGATATTTCTAGGCTTCATTGGAGAGAAGAATACAGATGTACAGCTGCAAAGAGCAGTAGGTATGGGAAGAAAAATCCAGCAGTCATAGTGAGAGATATCATAGACAATATGCATGCTGGAGTGTATCACTGCAGTTGTCTGTACAAAGTCCTGTACAAAGTCCTTTATCAAGCATACCTTTTCCAAAGATGCACCTGCTAACCTGCTAACCTGCTCTGGTTAGCAGGTTGCAGGAAGAAAAAGCTCTCCCAGTCTACACAGGACAGTGATGGGTCACTGCTTCTGATCAACATATGCTGCTTTTGCAGGGGGCCAGACCTGGCGATTCCTCCAGCACTTTATGTCTGTGATTTGTTATCTGGGTGATGGCAAGGCTTACAACTCAGATCAAACTATCTTTGTGCTAAGTGCTTTATGTACAAATCTGATGAGATTCAGGTCCAAAAGGAGCTTTCTCCCATTAACAGATTTCTCGCATTGACAGGACATCAATTTATGGATGGACTATCTCAAAAGGCTGTGAGAAAACCACAAGGCTTAGTTTCACCAGCTGTTCAGGGTCCCCAGACTCCAACTCTCTTCAAAATTCAAGGTAGGGCAAAATTCAAGGTATTTTTGTCTGTGCATCTCTGTTGACCATTTAGGTACCCCAAGTCTGTGTCCCCAAATAATGAGTGACCTGAATAACTCATGGATCTCTTGAGTTTGAAGGCTATAGAAAATGCCCCAGGACTTTGTAAATCTAGGATTGCTTGGAATCATATATGGAGTCCATTATCAGTGCTGAGAATTTATCTTGGTCCTAGTGTTATGCCTTAGTTCCATAACTGGCTTTCCTCCCAACAGTGTGGTTGGAATTTATCAAAAGGTAGCAGCAAGTATGTTCAGCACTAGAATATGCCTACTGCATGCTTTTGGGGTACTTTGAGTTTAGGGTATCCCAGCTTTACTAGGAGATTTGTCTCTCACCACCAGGAAACACGATCTACAAGAGCTTTTCTCAAAATAAAGGGTTGAACCTCAGTTCAGTGCCTCTTCAAGCTAGGCCAAGCTGCTTGCAAGTCTGTTTTGGAAGGGATTACTGAACACACCCCTTAGCATGCTGGAAAATCACCCCTGCTGGTAATAGGTACTGTCCAGACAGATTACATTGTGTTTATGGGGTTCAGTGTGGAGGGGTGGATACAGGACATCCTTGCCAGGCTGTTTATGGCTGTAGGGGAGCGTGCCCTTTCTAGGTGTGATCCTCACCTCCACCATTTGTCCTTCTTCCTCTATTCTGCCATCCCTGAAGCAGCCTGGATTGGTTATAGCCCACATGTTACAGTGGCCAACCTGCAAAGAGAGAGCCAGAAAAAGTTAATGTGGAGTTCTGGTCTACTCCCAGGATGCATTTGGGCTGCAGCCCATAATGATATGTATAATTGCGAAGGCCTGCCAAAAAAAGCAGGCTGGATTTAATTGAGTCAACACACTGCTATTAATAATAAAATGGCAGAGACTTTGCTATTAATCACTTGTGCTGGCTTTAACACAGGCAGTCTCGGCTATCTGGCTACCAAACAAGACCTTTAAAAAAAAAATGGTGCAGTGGAAAAGTTACTAGTGGGAATACACCTGCTAACAAAATAAACCTTGTAAACAAAATGTTCCTTGCAGAAGAACGTTCTTTTTGGAGGGAGATCTTATTCTGGAGGCAAATGGGATTGTGTCAAATGGCTATGTCCTGCAGCAAAGTCCTCTTTTTATAGGAATAGATCACTGGAGGATGCACTTGGCAAATGGTGCATCTTTGGAAAAGGTATGCTTGATAAAGGACTTTGTACAGGGTGGGAATTAAGGGAAAAATGAATCCTCCAAAGAGAAAGGTAATTGCTGCAGCACAGCCCAGAGAGGAATGCATCTGTTACTAGTAAATGAAAAACACCATATCCAGTGAGTGATTGAACAAAAATAGGAATGAAAACTAAATAGCATGCCTGACACCAAATTTGCAGCCTTTCTTGTAGAGGGCTGGATAAACTGTGGTATATTGACGTGGAAGCCTGGATGTAGATCTCTGTACCCCAAAGTGGATGCTGCCAACACTGTATGTGCAGCATCTCTGGAGGAGTAGGGTCTGGTCTTCTGAGGGATCTTCAAGGCCAAGAAGTACCCTCTTCCTTACAACCTGACTTGGTGTGGAGAAAGGGCTTGAATGGGGGTCCAGCCCTTTCACACATGCTCCATATTTGTTTTCATGCCCATGTTCCCTGTGGCTCTCCTGGTGAACTGTGCCCCAGTGCCTGAGGCTGGTACTGTTTCCTTGTGGCAGTGTAGTGCACTTTTAAAAGCTGCCCTTGCTGAGGTTGTTATTGTAGCAAATATGGAAATGACAATCTTTACTTTTGCTTCTGAGTAGAGCAGCTTGTGGTGACTATGTCTGGGAAGGCACCGTGTGCCAAAAATGTCTGAAACCCAGGAAGAAGGGAATAGGCTTGAAAACCTGGCAGGGAACAGGATGTGTTTGTAGGCAGAGCCAAAGGATGTAGAGCAGGTAGGAAAACAAACACCACAAATACATTATGCTGCTTTAAGCCTAAGAGGTTATGACACTTACAAACATTACTCTTCGAGCAGAGAGTTGGAAGGGGAGAATCTCCTGACTTCCACATTTAAGAATGCCAAAGGAATAGATCTTTTCTTCTCTTCCAAGTTTTCCTACAAGAAAGGGATAAATTTTCTGTACACCAATGCAAAAAATCTCTGTGCATCATGCACAAATAGTTAAGCAAAATAAATGATTTAACAGGATAAAAGGCCTCTTTCTGCTATAAATTAACAGGGTCGATAAATGAATGCAAACATCGTCCCTCAGAAGGAAAGAGAAAAAAGAAAAGAAAAAGGAACAAAAAAAAAAAATCCCAGAAAAAAAATGATTCACTTCCTGCTGTTTTCCTTTCCTCCCCATAAAGCGAGTGTCTTATCCTCAGAGAAATTCACTTCATTGTTAGAAATAGCCAAAATTGGCTTGCAACTAGTAAAGATGCCAAGAATTTGCACCTTGCTCTGTGACCTAAAGCAAAAATGACATGAACATTGACAAATTTGACAAGGAAATTTGTGCAAAAAACAACTTCTATTTGGCTAGCCAAGCAGCAAATATGTCGGATGATATGCTTTATTAAGCAATCCATTTTTCAGCAATAGCTGCACCATCTGCAAAGGTTAGTGTGCATCAGGCTTTCCACAGAATTTCATCTGCGTCTGCAGCTAGGTGCAACACACGACCACATTTTTCATGTACATACAATTTTGGATGCAAATAGAATACTTGATGAAAGAGGTGACCTTCCGGACTGACTTCCCCCATGCAGTAAAGTCACAGGCGCAGAAGCAGCTGAGAGAAACATATCTCTGCCTGGAGGGAGGCAGGGAGTGGCAGAGAGGAAGGAAGGGGAAAGTGAGACATAAAAAAAAGAGGGAACTTCGAGAAAAAGTGTTTCCCAAATTGGTTTGGCGCTTTGCATAGCAGAGACTCTGCACTTGTACCAGTCCAAGTGGAATGGAAACTTTTGTTTTCTTCTGGATGGTGTCCATATCTCCATCTAATAGTTTTTCTCTTGTTATCTTGTGTAGTTCCTGCTACTACACTCTCTAAAGATCATTGTCTTTCATTGCTCCCTCTCACAGTTTGCATTCCAGACTTGTCATCTCTTAGGGATGGACCATTTACCTCATTGCTACTACGGCCGCTGCCTATGGCTGCTGGATCTCCTTCTGAACATCCTTGGCTTAACAGGATGTGTTTTCTAAATCCAAGGAGGGGAGGATTGTATTCAAGTACAAGTTAGACATGCCTATTTTCTGACTGGTTTGGGGTTTTTTCTTTAAGTCATGATGGTCTTGCCTCTGTATTTTCCTACACTATTTTCTAGTGGATGAATATGGCCTTTCATGTCCTGTCTGCCCTACATTAGGTGAAATCAACTCTTCCCTAGTCCCAGTCTTCTTTCCCAAGTGTATGCTGTACACATGGCTCCCTACGCCTCATTGATGGTTGCTGGTTATAAATTCATGTTCTCAATCTCTACTCCACTTAGCTGAAGTTGGATGCCATCCCAGTGCCTTGCAACTGTCCCTGGTCCAGTGGAAAGTTTAATCTGCCAGTTCATGCCGTGCCATCCTATGGGGAGAGTTCAGTTCAGTGCAGCTCCACACTGCACAGAGAGAAGCTCATTAGCAGGACATGGTAGTGTCTGATGACACTGTGGTCCAAGAAGGCATCATTAAGCACAAAATGTTTTCTGTAGCTCTCTGAGATTTCCCAGTAACTTAAGGAATTCAGACATAGCTACTGTGGAGGCACAGATGAGATGGGGAGCAGAGATGCACTCTCCAAGGGCCGTCTCCCATCTGTGTCTTTTGCAGGAGCAGATATTGGAAAAAGCCTTTGACTCCTTTTTGATTCCTTGGATCCCTGCTGCAAAAGATGCAGATGGGACTGGCTGGGCCTGGCAGGCACACTCTTCCCTGGTTGGCTGCTAAGTGGTGTTAAGTGATGAATGTTAAACTTAACAAGGGGACTTACAGATTTACGTAAGGATTTTACTGCCTGCCAGGTATAAATGATGGAGCAGCTTTGATCTTTAGGGGGATCAGTACTGGAAGTGATTTAAACTAAAGTTAATAAAACTGCTTAAAACTGTACTCTGTAGTCCCACAGGCTGAAGGAGCCCTTGGTCACTTGACTGCTCTAAGTAAAAATTGTGCACATTTATGAGGGAGACCGAATCCCACTGGTGTTAACTGTGTTTCCAGCTGAATAATAAATGGTATCTTCCAAGAGTCCTACAAGTCCTTCCCTATGTTCACTACAGGTCCCTCGACCTGCTGCAGCCCCCAAGCTGTAATCCACAGATACAAAAAATCATAGACCCTTTGCAGTTCTGTGGGCTTTTCTCATCTACTCTCCACTTCGTAATCCCTACACCAGGTCTGATCCTTTTGCCATTTTGTAGCATGTCACAAGCTATTTTTGGAGCTTATAAAAATTTTGCCATCAAGTGAAATTCTGGAATTCTAGGTGCGTTTTACCTTTGGAATTTGCTGGCCAGCAGTGAAAAAAAAAGCACATGTCATAAACATTAAAATTTCATTAGCTTCATGGGACACTTTGCCACCACTTTGTGTACCTTCAGAAATTGGACATCAGATTACAGATTTTATGAATGGTCCTGTAGTGTCTTCTTTCACTGCAGTGCATCTAAAGAAAGTTCCTTATGAAGGTGAAAATTATAAATTTTAATGGGTGATCTGTTTTCTGTCTTCCAGGAATCAGTCACCTCCCATAATATAATCATGAGTATTTCCACTGGGAATTTCCATAAGATTGGAATATCCCTCGATGGAGTGATGTGAGCTGCAGTGGGCAGGATGCTCAGATGGTGGTGCAAACAGGACTTGTGCAAGGTGCACTGATTCAGGTAAAGAAGTGGCTCTCGTGTAACTATGGGAGAGGTTGATGGAATTTACTGACACCCCTGCATTAGCCCAGCTCATTAGGTTTACAAGTGAGAACAAATTCCACGCATTAATTGTGCTTGAAGCTATTAAGCAAGCAGGCCTTCCCTACATGCCAGGGGGTCGGTCTACTGTCAACTGGAGTCACCAGGCTGTCCCTCCACAGACACACGCAAATGGAAGTCATCCTGCTATTGCTATAGGGTTTTCTAATTCTCCTGCCATTTCCTAGAAACTCTTTAACAACTACCAGAATGCCTTCTGTCTGCTTGGTAACAAAACAAGTAGCCTTTCATGGCCCTTTCTAGAAACCAGTGATTGGCAGCCACTGAAATTGAATTAGCAGTAGCTCACCACTGGTAGAGAAAATACTTTTTTGTTTTTATTTCAGCCCAGTGCACTGTTAGTGATGAAACTCTGCAGCACAATGATTTGATGAGGCCATGATCTTGGAAAGATAAAAAAAGAGATGGGCTGTTTCAGGCGGATCATGAGGAAATCCTGAATTATAAAGGTACAGTCAGCACTGGGATGGGATTTGCTCTGTGGGGGAGCCAGATGGAAACTGCCAGTGCTTGAGAGGAAGTTGCATGAAAATCTTGTTACTTGTACCTTGTTTTATAATTACCTCTTGCAGAGTGTGGGGTTTTTTCTGAATTACAGTCACTGTTGGAGACAGGTTATGGGCTTAGACAGACCACTGGCTGGACAGCCTGGTATTTCCTGCATTCTTACTTCCACAGATCCTCTAATAGCCCTGCTGCCTGGCTTTGTCCTGCTATTGTGTCTCACTGCGAGGATGGTCTGTGTCTGAGATTGTCGGGGAATTTCTTCAGACAGATTCCAGTGGTATTTTCAGAGCCCCCGGTTTGCTCCTCACACTCCTGTAGCATTTTCCAAATTCCCTGGGGGCTGAGGGTCATCTCTCACTTTCCATGGGATAAATTGATAATGACACAATGAAATCCGTCATGATGAAATGGCTCCAATTTTATTACAAGGGGAGGGGATTTTGGATCTATGTTTCTGTTGTGTTGTCTTTTTGCCAAAAATTTCCAATGGTATTTCGAAGTCTCCTATTCCATCCTATATCTTGACACTAGATTCAGCAAACTGTTTTCAGAGGTTTTCTGCGTGTTTCCAGAGAAGGACTTCCTGTTGCATCTGTAGCAGCCTGTCTGTTTGCTATAGCCAGATTTTTGCAGGGCCACAACTGTTGTGTTAGAGAGTGAGGGAAGTGACAGATCATCTAGTGAAAACTATCATGGCTAAAATTTGCTCCTCATCCACCTTTCACTACAGGAGAAAAAGTAGTTTGGGAAGCAGGATTAGATTTGGGGCCATTTTCTTGTGGCTTCTATTTCTCTCTTTCCTTGTACTACTGCATCAGACTAAGGGCTGGATCCCAGTAGGTCTCTTACTCCCTTGGAAAAGTTGTTATATGTCCCTTGAAGTGTGGGGAAATCAGGTATATTGTACCCAGAGACTCCTTTGAACCCAACCCACTTCTCTCAGCTCATTTCTGCTTCCTGGTGTTTTCCTGTGCTGCAGTGTGGAGTAGAGCACTGAAGTACTCAGACATGATAAATCCATGCTGATTTACCTACTAAACAATTGGGCCCAGGTACGATTGAGAGCAGAGAATCCTCCAACAGAGTTCTTTAAATGAAACCCAGACAGGTATTTCAGCCCAGTTGACTGGGCATTCAATTATGGCCTTTGCTACAGAGTAAAACCAGTTTTTCGAAAGGACACCAGCAGCAACCTTTTAAAAAAGGAGTTGTGGCCCCTCCCCAGTGACCTTTCCTTGTCAAGTGCTCCATGCTGTGATGTTCCTACACAATAGAGAACACTCTGCTCTCTGTGTACTTGGCAAAGGAAGAAATGGCTTTTTTAATCTCATTGCATGAATTATTGGCAAAACGTTTGAAGTGGCTCCAAGATTCCTCTCTGACTGACTTGCATTTTCTCAGGAGATTTGTGTAGTTTGGGAGTTTGGAACCTGTAACTGAATAACTCATAGAAAGCATTTGCTACTTTTTGAAAGGATGCTGTGTCCTTGCAGAAAAACTGCATCACCATGCCTCTGCAGAGGACAAACCTTGCTGGGTGTCCCCTCAGAAGTTGTCCACCCCTTCTGCTGCCCTGCCTGGCCCCCAGCAGAGGTATTGCCTGGAGGCAGTGGGGCTCTGCCCTGCCAGCCTTGGGCAAACATCAGCATGTGCCAGCGCTTGCTCTGAACAGTCTGCAGAGACAGGGCATGGAAACACAGGCAGCAGTGTGGGGTCATGTATAGAGGAAGTGCCAGAGCTGGGATTAAGACCTGTGCTCCTGTCACTGAAGCCTCACCAGCCTTGAGGTTCAGAGAGGGACACCTTACATCGGTAGTCAGCCCTTTCCTCTTTGTGTACTGCTTCCCTGGGCTTGCTCATGTGGCCCTGCCGTGGGCCAGGTATTGCTCCAGGAATCCAGTGCAGATCATGTCCTTGCCTTTTGACAGAGTATCCCTCTGACTTCCTGCTGACCACAGTGAGTGAAGGCTTGTCACAGAACAGGGATGGCCACCTCCCCTCCTTGCGTGCTAGGCTTCTTTTTGCAAGATCAAAGTGGAGGGAGTGTGCCAGAACCTGCCAAACTGCTGCTGGGGAGACTGACAGGGAGTGACAGAGCCTGAAACTGTCTGGCAGATTATTTGTTTAATGGGGTAAAATGTTTTCCTGACACTGTAGAGCACTTTGAATAGTAAACGATGTCAATAACACACGTTCACCTGTTCCTACCATGGAGCACTCCCTCCTACGCCATCCCTTTAGTAGGAAACTCCATTAGTGCCCAGACCATTGCCAAATACCATGAACTTGTGGCTGATTTGCCAAACAGGGTCAGCAGCACGAGAGTGACCATGCCATGGAGGCAATGATACCTGCAGAGTCACCAGTGTGGCAGCTCCAGGAGAAGAGGAAAGGGGATCACAATGGCTTCATTCTTCATCACACTCCCCCTGGCCCCTTCAGCTGGCCCCAATGGCTGGCCCAGCCTCTAAGTCTTCCCTTCAACTTTGATTCTCTGGGCCTGCAAAGTGGAAAATGAATTGGATCTGAGCCATGTGCTACCCTGCTGTCACCTGGTGTCATTTTTATTTTTCAGGCTGAAATGGTCCCAGAATATTGGCAGCTCTGAAATTGTAAGGATATCTAATCGGGTGATTTATGCTGGGAGGGATTTGACCAGGAGCCAGGAACTGGTAGTCACATTCTCCTCCTCCTTAGCCAGGGAAGGAGCTCCCACCTTCGGTGGGGGTTATGGGGTGTCATTTGTTTTGCACCTGTGAGGTCCCATCCTTGCCCCCGTGCTGGCCGCAGCAGAGCTGCCAGCTCAGCTCCCTGCCTCCCCA